>VZTN01035009.1:2530-14960 GCA_013400515.1 Erpornis zantholeuca
ACCATCTTAAAAAGGTTTAAGTTGAGTATTTCAACTTTTATCCTACTGGTAAGGAAGAGATAGATATCAGGCCTCCTAACTGATTATAAGGTTATTGTTTTGGGGAACCCTTAGATTCTCAGCGTATACACAGTATAAAGTTCTACCTACAAATAAGCATTCACCACACTAATTTTTGAAGCTATTGGACAATTGACTAGAGTAGGACCTAATCCTCAGATGTAGAGAATGTGCTGGCTCAAGCACTGATAAAAATTCACTTTGCTGTCTACATGCAGTGTCCCAAGAAAACGATCAGTTTTTAAAATTCTTAAGTTTCCAAGGTTGCCCTGTGCCCCCTAAAATAGTTTATCCTAAATTCTTTGCTATTAGACTACAAACTTATGGATATGTTTGTTTGTTTTAGTAGTTTGTCTGGGTTCTTTTTTAAACTGCCATGTGTATCAGAGGCTATGCAGCATCCCAATCAATAAATGATACTTATGGTACCAAATCCCTAAGTACCAAATCCAGCTATGAAACAAATAAGAAAATCACCAATAGCTTACAATTTCTTCTCTAATGGAATAATCAGCAGTCTCCAGGTAATTGAGCATTTCAGCCACAATCTGCTGGGCATTGCTTCGGTCACACATTGCATACAGGAGATCTACAGCTCTTTGTCGTACACTTACGTCTCTTTCAGTCTGCAAAAAGACAGAGTCAAAGGTCAAGATGATTTCATCTTTGTTTGGAAAATACATGCCACTTAAGAAATGAAACTTAGTATAATCCACAGTCAAATTTAAAACAAATGCATTTGCATAATTTTTCAGATGCAGAATGAACTCAGATATACCCTTTATGTAAGATATGAGTTTCTGATGCTATTTCTCACTTTCAGTCACCTAGGAAGAGATCAGTGGGGACTCAGACAGCTTCCTGCTTTTAAATCATAGCAGAAAAATTCAAATCATCAGGTTTTATTTCTGTAGCATACTTATTCAAATCTGTGCAGGTGCTGAAAGAATGGAGGAGTTTGTACAGAACACTTAAGTATTACCCAAAGTAGCATGAGTGAATTTGTGATCTATTACGCACCAAGTAACTGGTACCAGTGGCCAGAAATACACCAGTAATTTGCTGAAATTTTTAAATTATTACCAGGCCAATGAACATTTAGCTACCTGCAGGTTTAGTGTTGGGCATGCCTTGTAACAACTGAAGTCCAGCTAGAACAGATATATATTTGAACTTAGACAAATATGTAAATATGCTACAGCATGAACTCAGAAGAAAACAAAAGCATTTAAACATCCAAGTGTGCAAGTAAATTTATGCAAATCAGTCTTACTCTTTTGACTTCTGTTTTGTCACATAAACATGGCCTGGGAACGCGTCTTTCTGGCTTCTGGTCTTTACGATTCTGCAGTGGAAGCTGATCTGTTCTAACACTCCCACAGTGTACAATACCAGCAAGACAATAATAAAACTGTCTTCCCAGTATTGTCAATTTTGATATTACACATTTTTAAACAGTTATTCATTTTTGGTCTACACTTGAGCAGATACCAGTGTTACAAGGGACACAGCTATAGGGTATCAGATTTACCAGCTAACTACAGAAACCAACAAAAGCTGACTTCTGTAATTGCCAGCACAGCAGGATTTTGATGGATTGAGGAAAAAACCTAAAGCAGACTTCAAAGAGTAATTCATTTGGTCCTTAAATATTATTAGCTTATTTGGGGTTGGGGAGCTTGGGGCAGTGGGGGAGAAGGCATTGAGGCAGGGGAGAAGACAACACTCAAAAACAGACCACGCACTTCAATATTTACCTTCAATGCATTGATAACTGTTTCTATGTGTGTTTTCACAGCCTCATGTGAGAATTCAGAGCTGGCAAGCGTGCACATACTTTCCAGTGCTAGGTAACGCAAATTAGTTTCTCGGTGCTGCAAGAACTGACCTAGCTGGTTACAGGCACGGACTAGTAGGTTTGGCTCACTGCACAGAACAGAAGAGAAAGTGAAAGGGTTAAAAGCAACAGGTTTGAGAACACTCAATACAGAATACCATTTCTGCAGTGGAAATTTCTTAAAATGCCTCAAAGTGTCTGCTAGAATGCTTTGCCAGTGAAATGCAAATTCAGGTACTGTGAGCAAATAATCTCTGTTGGATTAGAGCAGTGAGGTCAATACAAAACATCAAATAAAGAAGCAGCAAAAACCAAAGCAACACAGTCTATTAACACTGTTCAGTTACATTGCTGTGGTTGTGCTCCAATCTAGCAAGCAACTACATATTCTTTTCCCTTCCACTTCCTCCCCATTAAAATCTGATTAATCGTTCAAGACAAAGCCCCAGCTTTTCAATTTAAAACCCCTCTGACAGCAGAAGTGTTGTCCCAGCTCACCTGTCATGATGTATAATTAAGCTTATTGCCTCAAACAGGACAGCATTCTTCGCATTTGAGTGTTGCACTTTCTTTGACTTTGGTGGCTCCTGTGCTTTGTTGAGGATGGTTTCCAGGCATTCTGTCAGACGGCCACGTACCGCAGGGTCTTCTGGAGAACAACAAGCCGTTGGACAACTTCATTTTGCTCCACACCCTAATCCCTACCTTAGGTTTTCCCCTGGCTAAATCTAAATAAACTGAGGTACTCTCATACACGAAAAACATTTATACTCCCCAACATATACGTGGGAAAAGAATTCCAAGCCACAGTTCTACTTGGATGAGAACAAAAGCCAAACACGATCTGCACTACTTCAAGTTGGTAATACTAATGAATGGTTAAAATGGCAGCTGCCAATGATTTCTAAGATGCACTCTAGTTAGACATTTTGTTAAAATTAAACACAACATAATTCAAAAGGCCAAAAAGCTACCATAATTCAAAAGCTACCATAATTCAAAATACCAGAAACACTCAAGACTACAAACTTCAGTATCTTTGCCTTAAGACAATGTGCTTGCACTCCAAGCTATGGTAACACTGCAGTGCAGTAGCTCTTTGGAGCCAGTGTACTGCAAAAGAGAGATAACCACTGTTGTGATTTGTGCATTACCTGGAGGTGGATAGCACTGTAACAGCCTCAGAAGTTTCACAGATAGCCAGGGAGCAGGAACAAAGTAGTATGTGTAATCCTGAAGGTCTGTTGATGCAGAAGTTACAATCTGTAAAACAAATAGCGAGCATGTCAGCTACTGAAGTTAATTGATTCACAATCATGAAAAGAACCTAAAGAACACTGTGGGTCACCTCTGACAGCAGCTTAAAAAACTGTGTCACTAGCAATGTCTAGTTCAGTAGATTAATTAGGTGCAAGCTGCCATAATATGAGTACACCACAGTAAACGCTAGGAAGAGAAATTCAGTTTTTCAGATACAGTAGTCTAGGAAGTCTCTTCTGAAAGCCTACTTGCTTTTTTAAAGAATGAAGACAACCATCTTGTACCACCAAAATGTTTAACCAGAACCTTGACTTTTGTTCTAGCAATTCACAGATTCAGCCAACAGTCTGGTGGCTTCTAACAGGTGAGCCCGGAATTCAAGTACAAGATGCTATGATAGACTGACCTAAAGCAAAAGGACCAACTAACACCTTCAGTAATATTCATACAGCAAGCAAAAAAGAGATAGCATTCACAGAAGAGGTTTATTTGCATAATGAAATCTGATAAGGATTAGATTAGGTTACCCCTCTTTACAGATTTCTTTTACCCCTTTTATTCTAGGGTAACCATGAGTTTGGCACTAGCTTTGCTCAAAATATCCTACCTAATTCTTGCTGCTCCATTACAGAACAGCCCTTCACTTCCCTTAGCACTCCCTTGTTTTTAAGTATTAGAAAAAATGTTCATATTTGAAAAGAAATTAATTTTCTGTGAACTACAAGTAATTTGGGTCTAAGACTGCTTAAAACTAAAATACATTTGTGAAGTAGCAGCCTCCCTTATGTTGCACACTTTCCAAAAGCGGGGGGGGGAATAGAAAAAAACAGAGACATCAGTTTTCCAGCACAGAAATGTTAATTTACAGACACGTCCCTGCACTCCTCCCTGTACCCCCTGCCCCTGGCTTTACCCCTTACACCCATTTACAGAATATCGAATGCTTATGATCATTAATTTAGAAGTAGCTCAAAAGAAGGAACAGGAAGGCAATTCATCTTGTAAGAAGCTTAAATAAAGTTAGAGCTACAGTCTGCATTTTTGAGGGGTTTGTGTGAAGTCTGCAGAATCAGTCTTTGATCCAACTATTCTTTGGCATTACAGTTAAAAAGTGAGGATTACTACTTGGAGCATAGCAGGGATTAAACCAAGAAAGTTTGGGCAAGCCAGTACAGCTGACTGTCCTGGTAAGCAACAAGCATTAGAACACATTACCTGAAGCACCCACATGAAGTGACACTGAATCATCTTCACATTTAATGGTACAATAAACTAATCTGATCCTAGAAAGCTGAACAGGAAGCTAACCTGATCTAGAAAGCTGAGTAAATTAATCAACAGTGAAGTATTATCAGGGTCATCATTGGACTCACTCTGCTTAATCTAGACACTGCCAAGGAGACTGAAGTCTTAAACTCTTCCGGGTTCTTCTGTGCCAAAGTGGTGATCAGACTTGTAGCTGCAGTAACCACACCCTAGGAAAAAAAAAACCCACCTTCAAATTTTTATCAGTTTACGATGCTGTCCAGTAACACCTTTCAAAATGGTTGTTTTTTAATACACAAAAAAGATACGTTAATTCCCATTAGAAAGCCCTACATTAAAAAACCTTTTATTTGGCTAGCAGCTAGACCAATTACACAGCTGCAGAATCCAACAGAATTTTCAATAACATGATACTGCCGTGCTTGCAGAGCATTTAATGGTATTTTTTGTATTAGCTTTGTCTCATGTTTGGATAGTACATCTAAAATAAGAGAGCTGTACTAAAATTAAGTGTGGACACTAGTTGTCTCATAGAAGAAAAGCATGAGCAGAAGAAGTTCAATGCAGCAGATCATCCAGGAAAGAATTCTTACAACCCACATGAGGAGGGTGCTTTGTATAACACAAGCACTGGATATTACTATTGCAGACTAAAGCCCTCTTATTACTGTTGAAACACAGGTCTTAATAGCCTTATTTTCATAAAGTAACTGGACTGGGGGAAAAAACCTCAAGCAGTAGGGTTTTTTAACCATTAAAGAAAGAATGACGTGGACACCACAGGACTAGGAAGTCCAGGCAATGACCAGTCTTGAATTTTTAGTGCAGATCTAACCTTAAAAGGCCTAGGAAAGTTAGTATTACACCTGTGCAATATGCCTTAGTGTAACAAGGCACAAGATTAATTCATTTACAGACAGAGAAAAAGAAAAACTTGTACATACCACTTTTCTATCTACAGTGAAAAGATAAAAAAAGCGTTATTAAAAATTAATATATACAGCAACTAAAAAAGGACAACTCCTTCCATTTTCTTCCCAAAGCCTGAAGACAACAGCAACCCACTTGCTTGAAAGACTCAAGAAGAAATAAATTGTGTATCTAACAGCAGAAATCACATCATTCCCTATGCACACAAGGCCCAAGAAGCACAACGAATCTGATTTACCAAGTGCTGATCATTGAGGAGATGCACCACTCTAGATGTCCAGTCTCCCATGGGAACAAGGTCAGGAGAAGTTCTGTATAAACGCAGCAAGCATAAAGCAGCACTTTGCTTCACACTGTCCATAGTGTCCCTGCAAGACATATATACAGATTTAAAATACAGCAGCTAAGGCACAGCAATACCTGCAGGACGGCTTTATGCCAGATTTCACACTGACTCAGCATCCCTGGCCAGGCTGCATCTCTTCAACAGAACTCCGCTGAAGTCTGCTAATGCTGGAGTTATTTATTCTTTTTTATTTTTCCAGTAAGTTTAATTAGTCAAATTTTCAACTATTAGAGAGGCTACTAAAAATATGTAATGATTTTTTACAACTTGGAGGGACATTTCACATCTTTTTATGACAATTTAAAGTTCATCTTATCTAATCACAAGAACAAGCTTCTTCCAGGCTTACTGATATCAAACACTTCAGACACACTACCTTAAGAATGTGACCAAAGCTGGATCTCCTGACAGGTCCTGCATGTCAGATTGAAATAATGAACTACTCAACAGCTTCAGCACCTACAAGCTAGCATACAAGTTGGCTGTCACCAAGCACACAACCCACAAATCTGCTCACCTTGCCATCTCTGCTGCTGGCACAAAAATGGACTATTTTAAGAGTGGCATGCAACTATTCTAGTTCAGTGAACTTTTCACAAAGTCGTTGATTATGCATTTCATGGGATACACAGATAACAGTTATAAAATGCACAGAGCACTACCAGTAAGAGTTTTAGGAGTCAGCTTATAATGTGCAATCTTGGTTAAATGTTCAGAAACCTCTATATCCCCACTAGAAGTTCAGCCCAGCTATTCTTCATGAATTTATCCATTTTCCATGAGATCAAGTTGTACCTCAGTTAAAAAACACAAAACAAAACCATGAATCTATTCCTCCCCTACCATGAATCTATTCCTCTCTAAATTATATTTAAGCCAAGAGAGCTACACTGAAGTTGCAAATGTAACTGACAATGCTCATTCTGCTCCAGTCACTTGCACAGGACAGGCACACAAACATATTTATATCGATTATCTTAGAAATGCAGAAGGAATGAGATCCTGAAGAGTGATCTCAGAACATAAACACAGCTTGAAGTTTAAACAAGTCTGAACTGAGGGTGCTGTGTTCTGTCTGCCATTAATGACCTCAAGTAAATTTTTTGGAACTTTTTGAGGTTATCTTATTAAAAACCCATGACTCATCACTGCAGTGTTGTCTCCAGTATGCTCCATGGAGAACAGCACCTGGCAAGGGCAGTGACCTGACATTTAGAGTATTAATACAGTTCTTATACCACATGTCACTTCTTATATTAATGTAAGACATTTATTTGTTATAAAAAGATCCATCCATATTCTAAAACATTTCATATCCATAAGAGTTTAAATGCACTGTTTGTACCTGGATGTTTTAAGTTCCAAAATAAATTAGCCCTACAATCACAGGTCCAACTTTACATTAACTTAACTATAGTTTCAGACTTTGCCAGATCTGTTTAGAAACTTTCAGCTATAGCAAAGTAAGAAAGCTGGTGGGGACTATTTGCCATTTACATGAATTGCTGATTACATGGCTAGGAGAGGAAGCAAGAAAGCTCACAAATCAATTTCATCATGTTCCTTATGAAGTCAGCACACTTACGTAAGAACTTCAGTTTACAACAAAATTTGTTGTATAAGCATCTATCTAGATTCATTTATTTCTTTTTTTTCCCATTAGGAGAGGTAAGAAAAGTAAAACATGCACATTTCAGGGGTGTTCACTACCAGACATTTATCCAGAACAAAAGTCAGATCACAACTAGGCTGTAAAAGCCTATTCAAGACACCAAAAGTCTTAATTTCCATGTAGTTTTACACTCCTACAAGCAACTCCACACTCAGGCAAGACAAAGCACCTGCAGCTACTGGAACCGTCACTATTTATACTGCAAGGCCTGTGTAGCCCAAGCATGGATTAATCTGCTGCAGTGGAACCAAGCTGCTAAAAAGTTTATTGATGTTGTATTTGAAAGAGGCATGTCATACCTACCCAGCCACAAGAATTTTGGGAATTTCTCCAGCAAACGCTTCCGCCATCTCCCGGCTGCCCACGTTGGCAATGCAGTGCAGAGCAAGGCCCATGAAGGTGGGGTTTCGGCTGGCCAGGTCATTCTTGATGGCATTGTTTATGAGGCGAATGAGCTCGCTGTTAGAGTTCACCAGCACAGAGATGAACAGATAGCCCTGGGAGTCACAACATGGAAAATCTGTTTTAGCTGACTTCATTTATTGTGGAAATAATAAGGAATATAATAAGGAAGTAATAAACAGGAAACACAATTTCTTTGACATGTACACTTCTCTTCAATACCATATGGGCAGAAATGGGTATTTAGACAGAGCGAAGGCTAGAAAGATTAAGTGAATTCAATAAAAATCACTAAGTTCAGTGTTACCCTAAATGATCTGGTTTTAAGTGGTTTTGCAGTCTATTTTGGCATATACTCGAAAGATCATTTTCAATGAATGGGGGTAAATCAAGACTTTGGCTTATTATTCAAATACTGGTAAGTTACATGTACCTGATAAACACAACCTTACCTAGAGAGGTGGAGAGAGATACTATGAAAATTAAAAGGTTACTTACCTTTTAATTCAAGACTGGAGGCAGTTTCTTAACAAGAGAATAATTTTACGCAGAGTGCACATTTTAGCTTTTGCCATTAGTTCAAGACTCTCTATGCACAGAGGTGTTAAGATTTCAGAATCACTCCTAGAGCCAAAATAAGGCTTTAAGCCAGGGCAGGGAGAATGAAGCAAAATTCTTTACAGTCTCCACAGCTGAGGCAGGATATTAGACAGACCAGCTTATCTTTTATAGAGCCCAAGTTACTCACAATTTGTTTCTCTGTATATCTATTGGAACTGAGCAGGTTTACAGCCTCCATGTGACCAAAGTCAATGTCATGCCCCAGCAGAAAGATGAAGAGCAGTTTGCAGACATATTTTTTCTTACTGTAACCATCCAGAGCCTTGTCACCTGAAAAGCAAGGAAATGAACAAAAATTATGTCTGTGTTGAGCTTACACCCGGTGACCTAGTGATAATTCCATCTACCATTATCTCTATCCTAAAGGATGGTCATGAAATAATGCTATCATACAGTCCTTGAACTACCCTGCAGTGTCCTCAGAGCATATTCTTACCATGTTTGCTCCATTTTCATTTTCCCGCTTCTGTTAAGAGCATTTATGTCTTCCATACACATTCTCCTCTTAAACCAATTATCAAACCTTTATCCCAGTAAAAGGCATTAATACACTTTTCCAAGTGCACCACTACAGAGAACTCAGTTCAACGAAAATACCCCAGCAAGTTGTTTTAGAAAGATCAGGTGACAATGGTATATCCCAAAAACTCTAAGAAAGACATGAAATGAGATTACCATGAGAACTTTAAAGTTTTTTGTAAAATGAAAGTATTCTCATGTGTTCCAGCTTTAGAAGAAAATTGCACCCCACATAAGTCTGGCCATATGTTGCAGTATTGCTGATTTTAGAAGCTTGCAAAAGCAACATGGAGCAGTGCAGCTTCCGGTTCATCAGGAGACCACTGCTTTTCCTGAAGGGAAGAGCTACATAGGAACATAAAACTTTCTGTGTTACAGTCTCTCCCTACCTCAAATCAGGAAATAAAAGGGTATCCAGTAAATCAGGCAAGACTGAATGCTGGATAGTTCAGTCCCGATAGCAAAATCCTAATATATACTGCTGCCTAAAAGGCTATATAAGCTCCTTTGCCTCAGCATTCTGGGCCTGGAATAACTGATCTGTCACATCAAGTGTGTATTCCTTTGTGACAGGCAAGTTCAGCCAGACAGAACTGCATACACTAAAGCTTCAGTCAGATATCCCTTACTCACTGCCCTTGCCAATAAAAGCTCGAAGTTGCCTTTTTATTTTATATTTAGGTGCCTATTACATAAATCTGAAGTTATAAAAGAATCTTAATAGTACAGAAGTTTCCCCTTTTTCCTTCTAATGAACTGATACAGAAGCATGTTAAATTTCCCACACCACATAAATCTACAACTCCCCTGGAATTCACATGACATTGGATAAAGACCAAGGAAACCTTACCACTTCTAAACCTACAGTTAGTGAGGGAATGAAGACTACCATCTAAGGGTGAGGCCATGTAACAGTGAACCAACAGACAGCATACTGGCCCATGGAAGTACACAATGCTGAAAGGTTATGTCTACAGGCTGCAACTATGCATTTTGGGGGTTGCTTTCTATTTTGACCCTAAAAGCTACTTTTATTTAACCTTATTTCAACTGGGATAAGTTTAAGCAAACCACTGCTATTTTAATGCAGACAATGATACCCTTCTAATTTGGGTTTTTAGGCAACCATTGGTTTTTTTTAACTGGCACAGACAGCACACCAGCTGCCAACAAAAAAAATTTAAGCTTTCACCTTAAAGCTATTTTTATGCTGTGCAAAGAGGAGTTGTCTTCAAGCCCATACTACAGAAGCCAATATATGTCACATTTTACTTCAGTACAGGAAGTAGCACTACTGAAGATACCCATGACAGAGAAACTGTGCTATACTGGATCCTGTCAACATCCTCTGACAACAGCCAGCTCTGCAGAAAGCTGCCCAAAGACATGTTTTCTTCAAGCCACTTTTACAGTTTGCTGCCATAAGGCTCTTTTCCTGCTGAGTCAGCAAACAAATGTAGGGAATTTTGCTTTCCTAGACATCAGAACTACTGTTAGAAGAACCAAGAGTGAAACATCCAGTGGGAAATATTATTTTCCCTTCTTTGGAAGCAATATGGCCAGAGGAAAGAGAAGATAGTCAACCACGTCGGCCCATCTGCTGTGACCTTCAAACTACGGCTTAGGCAGCAACAGCGTATTCTGCATAAATACTTTCTGTTATGCTATTTTCCCAATAAAATGACACTCAAGAGCAGAAGCTTCTTCCTATCCCACCACGGTAGGGAGATCAAAGATACCTTTACTTAGGAGGGGCAAGGAAAAAGCCCCAAAAACAAAACACAGGAAAAGGCAGAGTGACAGCTTTAGTTTTCTAATATTTTTTCAGGTGCTTAGGAAGAGTTTCTATAAACTCCTAAGATTTGATTTTAATTGGTCATCTACATGATATCCAGAAGGAAAAGAAATAATCAGTGAGTAAACTAGTGGGTCTTTACATTACCTAGCAACTAAAACCATACCAGCTCCTGATGAACCAGCTATTCCTAGACGACCAATGAAAGGAACAGATGATACTCAATACCATTAACAGATACTATCATGATTCACAGAAAGAGGCACTAAATAAACTGAATACATTTTAGTCAGTCATACTCTAGTGGCCAATAGCCATACTCTACATAATTGAGGACTTACTATGGTATTGGATAGCATTAACATCATTAGTTATTTCTCTGAGATTCAGATACACCAAAAGACATCAGAAAGCAGCTTTCACATGAACTTTACCACAAGTGAAGACACCCCAAACAGCCTCCAAGACTGAATTCCCAGCAGGCCAAAAGGCTGAACTGCAGCTGCCTGTGAGTATACAATCCATCAGCAAAATACAGAAGTTAGAAATATTGTATCTTATCTCTTACATTCTCAAATGACTCTGGTGTTTTCTTTGTGATACCAGAAGGGAAGAGGGAGTACAGAATGCTGCCACCCAATTGCTTAGCAAAGACCATAAGCAAATGAAAACATGTCTACTTTGAACCACATCAACTTTCACAACGAACTATTTGTCATAGTTTGGCAATTCCTTTTTTCAGGTTTAGGATCCAGCTGTTTAAAACATTATATCCTTCTAAGATACAGTATTTTAAGAGCTCAGATTAGCAAGGTCCTTGGACCTCACGGTATTTGAAGAATTTTGGGTAGAAGATATGCCATGCAATCAACCACAAAACCTATCACCATCCTACTAACAAGCAGCTTCCTTCTCCACAGTGTGGTATCAAAGAAAAATATTGTAAAATCAGTACCTGCAACACCTTTTCTAAAGACAAAAATATGCTACACTGTTTTCAAAACCTCCTGTTCCTTGTATACAAAATTGAAGGCAGTGTTACAGTTCTCAGGCAAGCTTATAAACTAGGCCAAGTTAGAGTTACTACAGCTCTTCTTCAAAGTCTTATTAATTCCCAGCAATAACAGAATATCGGGCTTTTTAAAAATTTTTATTATTTAATGATCTGAGCAATTTGAAAAAAGAGCACTTCAGTCAAAGGTCTCACACTAGTTGTCTAACTCCAGCGGTGTTTTGAAGAAGTCTGTGACTTGGATTCTTATTGAAATTTTAACTATTCCTCTCCCTTTCCTGTCACATTTACGAAGAGCTCTGAAGGTTGTATTTTAAACATTAATAACAAGTCTCATTGCTTAAGTATGTGCTAAAATAGCACAGCTTCCCCCAGTCCCAAGCAAACATCCGAACAAGAGCAGAAGGAAATGTCACATGTTCTGTTATCTTTATTGCAATACACAATCGTTTCTTTTAACTCAGCTCATTTTCAAATGCTTTCGGGAACATTTGCAAGTGCTGCAAATCAAGTCAGCAGAAACAGGAAGGATTCACAATACATGTCAGCAGGTTTTGAGCATAGTGGGCATTTCAAAGGCTACTTGCTTTCCCTGAAAAATTTATTAGTTATTTTGCTAAGAAAGAAATTATTAACAGCTGATCAACAATGAGTACTATTAAGAAATAATTACTACGTCTACACTTCTGTGTATCACCCCCCTAGCACTT
>VZTN01035020.1:2491-15365 GCA_013400515.1 Erpornis zantholeuca
TCAGAGAAGTGTAAAGTTAATGAAAGAAGAAGAGCAATTAATGAAAATGTCATCTAGTTTTTTTAGATACTACAGATACCAGTGTATGAGCACATAAGAGACACCAGAATTTTAACCAATGATTGCTCTTTCTCCCTCTTAATAAAGGACGACAGAGTCTTAAAGGGTGGCTACTAAAAGAATAGAGGCTCTCTCTTCATAAGGAGCCACATGGAGAGCACAAGAGGCAATGGATATAAGCAGCCCCAGGAAGTTTAAACTTAAGAAAAGTATTTTTTAGAGTGAGATCAATGACTGGAATGCAGGGACACTGCAGAGTCCTCATGTCTGGAGATTTTCAAGCTGCAATTGGACAGGGTGCTACATAACCTCAAGCAGGCTTCCCTACCCATGAAAGGTTGGACTAGATACTCTTTTGAGGTCACTTTCAATCTGGGCTGTCCTATGATTCTAAGACTGTCAAACAGAAAACCTCATTCAAACATAAACTCTTTCTCTAAAAAAAAACAAAGATTGTATGAAATGCATCCTTTAGATCACCACAACTCCAAATCATGGAGAAGACAGGATTTGATAGGTAGTTAACTCTGACCTCTATGCAACAACCTCCTGCTTTAACTAAAATATATAATGTTTGATAAACTGAACTACTGCCTTTATAAGAGTGGCCTTTTCTGAAACCCTGAAATACATTTCATCTATTATTNTCTAATAGATATCACAGAACTCTTAAAGGAGCACTGAGGAAAAAGAGAGGAGATTAGCTAGATGACCACATAAAATACAAAACTGAGTTTTTTCCTGCAGAGTATATACTGAAGATGGCTTGATAATTTCATTCATATGGAAAATACGTATTTTTCTATCAGCTGAAGTCAAATGTAATTCACATCTGTCACTTCTGGTTAAGAAATTTTTGGAGAAAACAGAGAAGTGTAAANAAGCAGCCCCAGGAAGTTTAAACTTAAGAAAAGTATTTTTTAGAGTGAGATCAATGACTGGAATGCAGGGACACTGCAGAGTCCTCATGTCTGGAGATTTTCAAGCTGCAATTGGACAGGGTGCTACATAACCTCAAGCAGGCTTCCCTACCCATGAAAGGTTGGACTAGATACTCTTTTGAGGTCACTTTCAATCTGGGCTGTCCTATGATTCTAAGACTGTCAAACAGAAAACCTCATTCAAACATAAACTCTTTCTCTAAAAAAAAACAAAGATTGTATGAAATGCATCCTTTAGATCACCACAACTCCAAATCATGGAGAAGACAGGATTTGATAGGTAGTTAACTCTGACCTCTATGCAACAACCTCCTGCTTTAACTAAAATATATAATGTTTGATAAACTGAACTACTGCCTTTATAAGAGTGGCCTTTTCTGAAACCCTGAAATACATTTCATCTATTATTCAGGACACTGGAAGGTGAGGAAAAAAGATCTCTAGTCTAAAAGTGAAGCCAATGAAAATCACAATCATGGTTACATGCCTAGTTTGACTAAAATCAGATATCAAACAAAACTCCTTAGGTCAAGGTGCAAAAACATGTCGTATCAACTACTCAAAAGTTGTCTTCCTAGAGCCTAGAGAAACTGGCTGGAATGCCTGCTTAAAACATATGATAGAGATTCACCATTTCCTTAGCAGACACAATTTTTGACTCACTCTGCTTAAATTCTAAATACACAGGTCAGGAACTTGATACTTCTGTGATTACTAGATGGCTCTGACTCAAGTCTTCAGGGTCATGGATTATTTTCTTAATGCTGATATGAAAACCTGGGAGACAAGTTTCTCCCTTTATAGTTCTAGGAACTGAATGATGAACCAAGGTTTCTAGACTACAGAGAAATCTTATGGCTAGACTTCTGCTTACAGTGTGAATTTTTCCTTGAAAAAGAAGGTAACTTCTTACAGCTGCCTAGCTGAAACCTAAGCTGAAACAAATGAGCATGAGAAATGTCTCGCACAGGATATATTAAACCCGAGAAAAAGTTAAGCAAGATTTTAAACATGGTCACTGGTTCATGAAATAAGAAATGTAAGGACAGTATGATGCTCCCTGTGTAGGAATCATGATGAAGGGATTAATAAGAGAAACACTTCATAAAGAACCCATGAAGGTGGGGAGTAGATGGGGTGTGAGTAGGTAGAAATCAAGACAGGGGACTTCAAATGGCCTTCAAGAATAGGCCAATTTTCAGACAAGAGTTCATCTTTCTTCTAGTTCTTTCTCAGAGTATCTAACTTGTTTCAGAACAGTTTCCTCTGTTTGCACAAATTCAAGAGCACAAATTCACAGACTCAGCAAACAACCACAGTTACTAGTTTTTAGGTTATTTCTAGAGCCTGAAGGATAAGCTACAAAGTGACCCTCTGCCCAGAGAAAAGCTTTAAAAATAAAACTCAAATGCTTGTATTCTGTCCCTGTGAACATAAAGAAATCTTCTGCAATAAGAAAAAAGAATCCCAACAAACTCTGAAACTCCACAAAACCCTGTAAAGATAAAAACAATACTCCTAGGAACACATTCCAGTTTTTCAGTGCAAGATAAATAACTTTTCAAGCAAAAAAAGTCAAGTTGAAAACTCCTGTGGTCAAAATTTGCATAATTTGGCTCTGTAGCTCCTTCTAGACCACATAAAAATGGCAAAAATCTTATCATTCTGCATCATAGGGTTAGCTAAAATTCAAATTTTTATTGGATGACCCTTTCGAAGCCAAAATTGAAGCTAAAAGAGAAACAAAGAGCTTTGATGCTTTATATATCACTAGTGGCTCAGAAATAGTCAACACAGCCAAAGATATGTAACATCCCTTTGCATACTGCTTCATAGGCCTAGTATTATACTTCCCAATCCACAACTACTTAATCCTGTTACTAAAGACCATTAATCCAAGCCCACAGATCAGGTAATGGAGTGAACTGCTAAGTGTACATGTTATAAATTCCATGAACATGTCTGTGTGCATACAAGACTTACAGAGAAAGGAATGTAGGTATGAATGTTGATGTTAATATTTGTTTTAGTCTCAACTTTAGCACACACTGTTATTAAAGTTATTTCTTTAAAATATTTTAACTCAGGATGGTGTGATTTTAAGACAGTGGCTTTCCATTATCCTGGGCAATTGGGGTAACATGGATAAGGGTCCAACCCAGACCAAAACCATAGGCATTATGGGGAAAAATGGCTGGGAGTATGGAATACAGATTTCAATTCTCTAATTCAAATCTCTCCTGTAAGAAGTGAATATGGATCCTCATGAGCTTTTTAATTCCAGCACAGTATTGGAATTTAACTCCCTTCTTCTGTCATACGCTTCAGCAGTCTCTTTGCCAAGCACGTATACAGTGCAGAGGTATTTTTGCTACCTCTTCAAGTAACCAATTTGAATCTGGCAGAATATGAACTTTATGGCTCTGCCCTACAAGAAACTATGAACTATTTCCAAAGACAAAATGAGGCTGCACTGTGACTCAACAAATAACTCCGCCAAAGTTGTGTCTAAATACATCACACAAGTAACGTTCCATCCAAATAACCCAATTTTAGGTAACTGAAAGCTGTATGGAAGTGTAACACACTGTAACAGCTAGTACGCATTTCTGACCAGAGCAGACATGCTGTCAATGTCCTCTGATGCAAAAGAACTTGATTTATTTAACACATTCACGTGCCACAAGCCTATATAGGTGTAACTCTAGCAGAAATATGGGTGTCTCGGGCTAATGAGTATCAGAATCTTATCCTTGAACTGCAGATTGAATCCATCCCAGCTCAGTAGGGCTTAGAGGTTTTTTCCATCAAGTGGGTATTTTGTGGCTTGTTTGAGTTTCATGCCTCTACATTCCAGCTCCCACATCAAACTCACCACTCTACTTGGGACCAATCTTCAAGCTCTTTGAGCAATGAACTATCTTATGTGTTTACACATTTCCCAGCACATGAGAGTCCTATTCTTGGCTGAGTCTCCTGGAAAAGAACTGATGCTACAGGGTATAAAACTGTTTTCTACCACATATTGAGAAGTTCAGAATCCAGCAAAAAGAACTGACACAAAAAAATTTAGAAGTTTTTTTAAAGGTACTATATGCTTAAATGCCTGTGATTTTAGACAATTCAGAGTTAGCACTACTATTCCATATTAAAATTACTAATTAGTGCATTCCAAAGCACTATTGAATTTTATTGTAGGTGGGAAATGAAGTCTCAGGATGAAGATTCATAAGATGTTTGAGTCAACTTGTTAGCTGACTGCTACCAAAAGGGATGGTTTTGCTCTTCAGTCTCTGCTGGCCTACTAGGTTTTATCCCTTCTTCCCAACCTCTACACTACTTCCAAGCATGACCCCTATGTTCACACTGGTGCAATCCAGCTCACTCAATCAACAGAAAATTGACATGATTTTATGGTTTAGCTTCCTGCAAGTTTAGCCAGACAAAGTGACTTACAAAAGCATAAGATAAAGCTGAAGCAGACAGGCAAAAAAGAAGGAATGGTTGAAATCTTAAAATTTTCTTAGCAATTTCTAGAAACCAACTTTTGGGTCATGGCTAGAACTAAAGGCAATGTAAATGTAGATACAGAGTTGCAATGAGCTGGCTACTCTTCGCTAAGTAGTGCTGCTTATGTTTCCCCCCACCCTGAGTAAATCAGAGGGATAGGCTACCTCACCTTTTCCATAGGGTAAGGGCTTTAAAAAAACGTTACAATCAAACAGTTCCACATCTTATGCTACCTGTCTCCATAGGATAAGCACTCCTAACTACAAGCACCTGACGTTACAGGGTCAACCAGCAGGTTCTGTTTTGCAGTTAATTCTCTGATTATATTTTAAATCAAGAGAAATTAAATTATCTGAAGGACACTTGAAACAACAGCTGTCCCCAAAAACACCCAACACCACCTCCATGTCCTGCAAGTAAAGCTAAGAGTGTAAATTATGAAAGAACAAACTTCAAAATCTTGGGCAGTTCAAATATTAGGAAAAACAGCCAGTGTGAGAAATTTAGAAATACCATTTGTCTAAAATACGAGCATCCATGGCATTTGCTAGAAAGGTGAAATACCACACAATTCACATAAAACATGGAAAAAAACCCCAACTCTTTCAGAATAAACTCCTTATGTGCAGATTACTATTCTAAAAATGTGTTCTATGCTTACTTTCATTTGAGCTTGACAATAAAGAAATTATACTCTGAGAACCTTCAGTTCAATCAGTCCCCCAGAAAGAGATGCTGGAACTCTTTGCTAAACTAATTCAGTTTCCAAACTGACTGTTTTTGCCACTCAAAATGGTCCTTATTTCAGATCAGGTTAGTTTACAATCATGGACTAAATACACAAAAGTAACAACTAAGAAATTATAGATTTCTTTTCCTGGCTAAATGTCACAATAGCACAAAAAGCAGTTGTACAGCAGGTAACTGTTTACATGAGAACTGTACAAGACAAAAGTCTTCATGTATTTTCACAACTAATTTGGGAGTCTGGGATAGACATTTGTTTTAATTATCACAACTCGAGGAAGCATAAGCATAAGGTCCAGAAACCAGGATCACTGTACAATCCACACCAGCTTTGAAAAACCTGCTTTCAGGATACTCTTTCTGCTTTTATACATGGCATTTGAGATTGTTAATTCTTTGAAAAAAAGCAAGACATTTAACTTGAGACCAACTGTCAATTCCCCTCCAGGAATGACACTTGGTAGCAGCTACAGTCCATTCAGAGCTTGTCACAAGTAGTGCTTTAACTTGAGTTTTTCTTCTGCTTAGAGAAAAACAGCCTCCAGTTTCAAAATTTCTGCATTTTTGGTAAAGTCATGACCTCCCCAGCCCCTTCAAAGTTCTTCAGTTATGAGTAGCTTTTCTTCACAAATGTTCTTTGCTATATGTAACCATGTACCTAAATTCACTTTTTAGTTCAAATATCACTTCTTTGACACAAGGGCTCTTAGTGCCACAATACGCTGGGAAGTTTCAGCAAACTTCATCAACTGGCTTTATAATTTCTTTTCTGTGATTAAATTCTTCTGGGGCTTAAACCCCAAGAGGATGTAGCATATTCACAATCTTTATGCCAGCTTCTAAATGCCTAGAATCTGGAATAAAAACCATGAAGCAAAATCAGAATAAGCAGGATAGTTTGTGGAATTAGGACTCTAAATAAGTGAATGAATTACAAATCACCAAAAGGAAATGCTCCCTTGGACATGAGTATCTGAAACAATAAATGATATGAGCTTACAAGCTGAGTAGTCTTCCTTCAATCCCCCCCACTATAGCTATAGATACTATAGCTATCTATAGTATTTGAGAAGAGAGAACTGTCTTTTTTTGTTGAAAATAAGGACTGGGCCATTAATTTTCTACTCAATAAATCAACAGAACTTGTTTAGAAGCTTTTTGGTTTGTGCACTCAGTATGACAATCCAGTTCCACAACTCCTATCTTCCCCAAGCAGCCTACGCTAAGGCATAGGCCAAGAAGTCTGCAGGTAGCATAAGTAAACCACAATCCCCATGCCCAAATAACAATAAGAGTTACTGCTGCTGAATGATTTAGAACTTTCTACGACTTTCCAGGCACAACTGAGACACCCTTGTAAAGCTAAAGAAAAACTTTAAAAGGCAGAAAAAGTGGGTAAGTGGAGGTATAATTATTCAAAAATAAACAACTGTAAAATTTTCATGAGGTGATCAAAGCAAGGAATCTGTGGATGCTCAAAATTTATTAACATCAAATGCAGAGGAACTGTGCTTGTGAAAACCTCTGACATATACTACCTTCAGCTTCCCAGACTTCAGCCCAGGAGACAGGTGAAATCCTTCAAAAGAGACTATGTATTTTTGATTGAATTTAGGCATTTGACTATACACATGTGTACGGATATCTGTATGTATGTGCACACCCCACAAACTGATCTTTGCTGCTGACCAACGTGACTGCTCGCTACCCAGACTGACCACTTGGGCAGTGGTGAATGGCATAGAAACAAATCCCCGCTCTGGGCCAGTGCTGTAACCAATGTAATGAGAGGATGCATCCAGTTTAACAAGGCCAACTACAAGGTGCTGCACCTGGGTGAGGGCAACCCCCAGAATCAATACAGGCTGTGGGATGAGCAGATCAAGACCAGCCCTGAAGGACTTGGGGGTGCTGGTGGATGAGAGGCTGGACATGAGCCAGCACTATGCACTCACAACTCAGAAAGCCAATCATACCCTTGGCTGTGTCAAAAGCAGTGTGGCCAGCAGGGTGAGGGAGGGGATTCTGCCCCTCTGCTCTGATGAGACCCCACCAGGAGTGCTGTATCCAGCTCTGGAGTCCTCAGCATGGGAAGGACACGGGGCTGATGGAGCAAGTCCAGATGAGAGGCACCAAGGTGATCAGAGGGATGGAGCACCCCTCCTATGAGGAAAGGCTGAGAGAACTGGGATTATTCAGCCTGGGGAAGAGAAGAATTGTGGCCTTCCAGTATGTGAAGGGAGAATACAAGAAAAAGGAAGAGAGACTATTTACAGGAGCACGTAGGGACAGAACAAGAGAGAATGGCTTCAAACTGTGAGTAGGTTTAGATCAGATATTAGGAAGAAGTTCTTTTCTGTGAGGGTGGTCAGGCACTGGTACAAGTTCCCCAGAGAAGCTGTGGATGCCCCATCCCTGTAAGTCTTCAAGACCAGACTGAATGAACCTCTAAGCAACCTGGCCTAGTGGAAAGTGTCCCTGCCCATGACAGAGGAGCTGGAACTAGATGATCTTTGAAGTTCCTTGCAACCCTGACCATTCCATGATGATTCTATTATGAAGTTGGGGTTTTTAGGAGACATCCCTTAGGCAGTCGTGCTTTATGTTCAACCCAATGTTATCACTGAGCAAGTGTTGATCCTGCCAGGCTTTTCAGGGAAAATGGGAGAGAAGACATCCACTTCACAAATGGTAGATGATGTCAGGTACTGAGGAGGACTCTTAACTCACATATAGGCAGCAAAACTCTAAGAACTCAACAACTTTACCAGCAAAAGCACTGATAACTACAGACTCAGTATTGAAATAGGTTGATTTTCTGTTCATAGCAGCTTTTGAATGACACTAGTTTTAACTGACATTGCATAGACAAGTTCCCAAATGCTTTTCTGACATTGCCTTTGAAACTTTCAAAGCTGCAAAATCTTTTTTGAAGTAAAATCTTCACAACAGAAGGCTTCTGTGCTTAGCCTTGAAGTTTCAAGTTTCTACTCAAGTTTTCTATATCTTTCTTTAGTCCACGGATATTACTTGTTTCATCAACTCAGACCAACAAGACTAGGAAGAATCAGATGAAACTAGCAAGTGGAGAGATCAAAAAAAAAGGAAATATTTTTTCATCTATTGCCTAGTTTATTTGAAGGTTATCTGACACTGGATACCAAGGATGCTAGAAGTCCATATCTGTTGAACGGAGAAAGAGAATAAAAAGACATTGTATTTTTTTAAGGTAACAAATTACAGAAGCTCATAACATAAAGGGGAAGTATCTTGGTATGTTTGTTTATTATTAACAAAACAAAGTTCTGATCTGATCAAAAATATTATCAAGTTTCCTCTTAGATTCAGAGAAAAATAAAAAGAGCACAGTGTATCTGTGTTTTTCCAGGAAAATACAATTCTAAGATCTTGTGACAAAACAAAAATGCTCTAATTCTTCAAGATCCTTTAATTTAAACTCAAATCTGAATTGTATTATTGGCCTGAAGTGGTTCTAAGTTGGTATTTTAAGCACCTCTGATATAAAACCAACAATGTTACACTGCTCCTTAGTGAAGAGAGATCAATACAAAATGGCTACAGAGCAAAAATGGTGTATCCCAAGCAAACACAACACTTGTAAAACTTGGGTTACAAATCAACTATGGAAGTTACAGGAATCATTATGAAAAGACAACACTTAAAACTTTAAATCAGCCAGAAATTACAGTAAAAAAATCATTACAGCCTTACGTCTCCCCCACTATTGGTTTATTAAGAGGATTCTTGGAACTGCTTACCAAATAATGCAATTACAGCATGAAAATCAAGGAATTGTGACTGAAAAGGCACTATTAGAGGCCTATGCTCTAATGGTTCCTGAAAATAACAAGCAGATTCAGAAATCAAGAACAGTATCCTTTCAATATAGATCATTATTTTAGTACTTTACTTCAGCTGGGAGTTGCATTCAATAGCACAGAATGGTAAAATACACTCACACTAGTTGGAAAACTGCACTAATCATTTACCTTACATGCCATGGGATCAGGGGCTTTCCTGTTTGTAAGAATTACATTACTTTAAAAAGCAACAGCTTCTAGGCTTCCAAAATGACTTAAGTGGAGTGCAACCATTTGTCCAAGATGCTGACTCATCATGCCCTGAACAAACACCTGACCTGAGACAGCTCAAACAAGTGAAGTCATGAACACAGTGGACTGAACTTTATTTCACTTTGGATATTCACTGACAACTAGAACCTGACAAAACATATTATCAGCAGTCTCCAGGATCCTGCCAAAACATACCACATACCTCACCCTGCCAGAAGACTGCCAATATCTGTGTTAATATGGAAAAACCTTAGAGCACTTTTTGACCCTACTCTGTGCAGCTTTGGCACATTAAAACCAATCCACCAGCATTTGCAAGAATGACTCTGCAGGGTACCTGAGCAGTGTCTTCTCCTAAGAGAAACCACCCTCCTCTTTTCCAGGATTATTTACTTTCATATATCAAGCAGCTGAAGAGATATACTTTAATTGAGGCAAACCAAATAAGGAGGTTATAACCAAGAACTCCATTACATTGGGACTTGGTTAAAATATTTACAGATAGCCCAGAACAGAAAGCAAAACCAACAGAAAAGTTAACCACAGCATGGCTAAGCTTTACTTCTGCAAGTAACCAAATTTTGAGTCACCAAGGTTCAGCACTACTAAATAGGTAGAATACCAACTCAGAAACCTGAAACTTTGAGATAGGAAAGGAGTTGCTTTCCCCAAAGGCTAACACTGAAATTCAGGGACCACAGTCTGCCAAGGCATTAAAAGCAAGGAATATGGAATATACAATCCTTGCTATGGGTATCTAAAAACTAATACCAAACTAAAAGTGTCTTCTAGGGGAATTTCCTGGTCATAGATTCCTTAGCTACAATAGCAGCATTCCTTAAGTCGATTTTGAAATAAAAGCCACAGGAATGAAAGTTATTACAGCCCAGAATTCAAAGCTGTTCTGCACACTCACCTCTCTTCTGCTGAAGACTGAGAAAGAACTGTTTCCTAATTCTGACTTCTGAGCACCAGATATTCCACATGAAATACAGAAGTGAGTGGATCACAGACATGGTGGGCCCTCTTCCCTAAAAACATTTTTGTGTCCATTTGAAATGCTGTCTGGTTTCCAAAACAGAGCAAAAAGCTGCTGCACTACAAATACCTATCTTTTACAGAAAGACACTTCCACAAGTATACTGTATGACACATGTCTGAGAATTCGTCAAGATTTTTGGCATCCACTTAAGATTTGTTCTCTTACTTCCAACTTTTTTTGTAACTCCATGGCCACTCTCATTTCTATTTGTTTCCAATTTTTTCCTTATTTTGCTATGCTTAAGTAAACACATGGCACTACCACCAAATTAATCTATTGTATTCTTGAAGAAGGGTTTCAACATTTGGATATTTAGCTCCCTCGTTATATATATATATGCCAGGCAAACCTCCTAAGAGCTGACAGAGATCTCAGTGATAATAATGTACCCCTTTAATTAAAAGAGAAAAATGTTGAATTAAAAAAAACCCAAAACATTCTCTATGAAATAAACAATAGCTAACAAATTAAATGGGGAAAGCATGTGGCAGGGTCAGGCAAGTTATTTTTTTCCTGCTTGTCCTGGGTTATTAAAAAAAAAAGATCTGTGCAATCATATTAATTTTTTTCTACCTACACAAAGCCAGATTTCATTCTTACTTTTTTTTTTTTTTTAATCTCTCTAGTAAATGAAAGGGATGGTAGAAAGATTGAAAATTTGCCATGAAAATTCTTTCAAGAAGTCATGTGGGTCAGGGGATGAGAAACGACTAATGAAAATTGGCACTCTGTTACAACACACTATCACTGCACCAGAACAAGCTGTATGAGAATGTATGTGCTATTCAGAAAGATGGACTGATGCTAGGTTTGAAGGGCCCATTACTAAATAATGTACTGAAAACACACATACTGTACACAGAAAAAATGTACAACCACTTCACAACTGAGGCTTGAAATATACTAATGTATTTTTCCTATTACAGCTTTGCTTTTAAAACAATCTTTCTTCAAGTAGTTAAACATCAGTGAGTCACAAGGTAGGTGTCTGCACTGTGCCTCTACTAACACTGTCCTACCAGTGACCTCCAGTGTGACAGCTTGGGATTATTTACTAACAGGGATTTGGTACATTATCCAGCAGAAGAAATGGACTGAATGAAAGACCAATATGGTGGGAATGGGTAATAACTACATGCTTGAGGCAAGATGGCAAGGAATTTGTCAGAGATTTGGATTTCTGTCTGATATCAGATTTCATTTGTGTCAAATGTCATAAACCTTAGTGAGACAGGAGTATTCAAAAAATAAATTTTAGCTGTAACCTCTTGCAACTAACCGTTATTAGGTAACTGTTCAATCCTGTTCTATTTGAGCAACAATTGCATCTAAATGTATAAAGAATTCAGATCATAAAATTAACAATCCTCTGGTTTTGCTTCTTTGAATTATGGTGTCAAGTTCGAGGTAGGACCAGGATTTTAGATCAAGATGCATAACAAACATCAATTTCTCTTTTCATTAAGACAGTTACTAACACAAGCAGAGTATTCACAGCCCTGTCATTCTGAAGACTGTGACGTTAATTTTAAAGCATCAGAAATAATGGAATATTACAGCACACAACAGACTTTCTACCAAAAAAACAAACGTGCTGGTATGTTCCTCTTCCTTAAGGTTAACATATCATTATGGTGCATTTCCCATCAGGGGCTTCCAGCTCAGTATCACAGGTCAAGTCAATAGTAACTGTACAGCAAAAAGCATCAAAATCAGACGGGGAAAGGGGTCAAGATGCGAACACATCTGTCCCTCAGTGTCGGTAAGCACGGGCTTACTCATCAAGCACAGGTCCTTCCTCTTCTCTTCAGCACACGGGTTATACCGAGCACTATTGCTCAGCAAATACAACTTGTGGCAAACACTAAGGAAAACCACAGACAAGATACACGCTGCTACAGCGCGGGGTGCATTCCAGAGGGCACGGCCGCGCCAGGGCTCGGGCTTCCCCTCTCCTCCCCCTCCAACCTATTTCCCTGCAGTGACCCCTCAGCGCTAGCAGAAAGCTGTGGCATAGCCTCGCTCGCCCCAGCTCTGCCTGAGGGACCTGTGTTGTGTCTACAGAGCAGGCCCCATGTGACAGACACAGAGACAGACACACAGACAAGACAGACAGACACATGCACAGGTGCGGGGAGGGGCGGGTGACCCGGACACGCGCATACCTGGCGCGCACCCGCGGCGTCCCGCGGGGCGGGAGGGGTCGCGCACAGGCGCGCGCACAGGGGTCTGTCCCCGTGTCCCCCCTCCGCCCTCCCGCGCGCGGGCAACCGAGGCCCCCATGCGCCGGTTACATAACGCCGCGCGCCGTTCCCCATTCCCTTCCCTTCCCCCCATTCCCGCGCGGGGAAGAGAACGGGAAAGGCCCAGGCCGCGGGCCCAGGGAGGGGCTGTGAGGCAGGGCAGCGGCTGCGGGCCCTGCGTCTGCCTCCCGCTCCCCCTCCCTTCCTCCGGCCCTTCCTTCTCCCCGTCTCCGAACC
>VZTN01035020.1:16170-258006 GCA_013400515.1 Erpornis zantholeuca
AGTCTCCGAACCACCCTCCGCACGGCCCCCTCGCCATGGGGGCCGCCGCGCCGTGAGAGGGAAGGCGCCCGCTCCCCCAGCCCCGCCACCGCTCACCTTCCGCGGCGTCCCAGACACACATTCCCGGGGGCGCCGCCGCTGCCTCCTGCCCTGCCGGGCTCTGTGTGTGTGCGTGTGTGCGAGTGTCGTGTGTGTGTGGCTTCACATCGCGGCTCCCCCTCCGGCACGGACGGACGGACGGACGCACGCAACCGCCGCCTCCTGCCCGCCTTCTGCCTCCTCCCCCTCCACCTCCCCAGCGCCGGCCGCGCTCTCCCCGCTCTCTCTCCTCTCTTCCTCCCTCTCCCCCCACCTCGCTCGGTGTCCCCGGCACGGCCCCTCCTCNGGACGGCCGCGCCGCAAGCGCTGGCGGCCGGGGGGTTTGTAGCGGGACAGGAGCGGAGCTTGGGCATCGCCGTGCCCAGCACAGCCCGAGCCCCCGCGCCCGGGGACCACCCTTCAGCGAAGAAGCGGATGGGGAAGGCCCGAGTGGGGTTGTGGCGGTGCTTGTCCCCGCTGCGTCCACCTTCCGGCCGGGGACCCGGGAGAGGGGTCACGCCCCAGCCCTGTCGCTGATCTGGCTGGGTCCTTGTGGATGAATTGGAGCTGAGCAGGTTCAGGCCTCGCCACCCTCACTCTAGAAGGTATTTCTTCCACAGAAGAAGGGCCTGCTTGTTCCCCTCATATGCTGGATACAGGAATAACACCAACTGGCTCTTCCCTTGTGAATCTGCATTTTTAATTGCAGAATCACAGAATCCTTTCGCACAGATCCTTTCGCAAAGATCTCCAGATTGTCAAGTTCAACCTTTAGCCAGTCATCATCTTTTCAACTAAACTATAGCACTATGTGCGACATCCAGTTATTTTTTGAACACCTCCAGGCATGGTGGCTCCACCACTTCCCTGGGCAGACCATTCCAATGTTTAATAACTCCTTCCATGAAGAAATTCCCCCTTATGTCCAACCTGGACCTACTCTGGCAGATCTTGTCCTATCAGTAGTTGCCTGGGAGAAGAGAGTGAACCCCCACCTGGCTACAACCTCCTTTCAGTACACTGGGAATACTCTGAAGTGTCCGTGAGGAGGCTGAAAAGAATGGAAGGCCAATTTAGGGGGAAGACATAGGGTATGTGGAGATCCTTGTATAGGAAAGTAGGTGTAATAGTGGTATAGGAATGTAGGGGAAATAAGACAGAAGTACTTAGAAGTACCAGTCTTATTAATTGTGCCACTTACATAAAAATTACTATTGACTTATTCTAATTCTGTTATATGCAATTTGTTATATAAATAGCAAATAGCCCCACTCCTACAACTGTGTCTACATAAACAGATCTGCTAGGAGTTCCCAGTGATACTGGGCAAAACTCCAGTTTGGTTCTAACCACATCAGTCAAATGGACTCAGACCCATATGGACTTAGTTCCAGGGATCTAAGCTATCTGGATCTAAGCTTAGTTCCAGGGAAGCTATCTGTCATTGTAAGACAAGGGCTTATGTAGAACCTTCTTTTCTCCATCTGCATTGCCGCAGTTGTCCTGTTCTGTGAAAAAATGTTGCCATTTCAAATACTTTTTTGCTCTACTTTGTGTGATAAAATCAAAAACTTAATGGATGCCCAGCCTTCTACCCACGTGTAGTTACATATTGATCAAGATATACAGGTAGGATAAGGAAAACTCGAGTTCAGGTCTGTCTCTTGGTTGAACACCAGCTATTTTAGCCAGTGTGGTTTCTGCATTTCACTTTGAGAAATATTTATAGGAAAACTCTTATCACCTTCATGAGAAATACCCAAATATTTGACTTTCACTCAGTATTTTAAAGAAACTCCTCTTCACAGTGTGGGTGTTTCCTGCCACAAAGAAGCACTAACTAGAGTTTTGACCAGCTTTCAAATTTTGGAGACATTGCAGCTGGCTGCTTTCAGTCTAATTTTTATCAGCAATTATATTACCTGAAAAAAAAAGTTCTGAAAAATACTGTTTAGAAAAATTCTGTTATCTCGAATATATCAATTTCACCGGGCCAGCATTTTCCAGTTTTGCCAGGAAATGACTCTACCAATCCCAGTCCTTGCCAGTCTGGAGTAAACTAACTGTTAAAAGTACTGCATGACTGGGTTTGTGCATTATTTTTTCTTACAGAGCTATTTCTCTAGGGGGCACTTGCGGAGCAGAAAGGCAGAAAGACAAGTGGAATAGGGATTAATTTAGGTTAGCAAGAACAGCTTTAAAATGGTTAGTCAATGATTGTATTTTATTTTTAAATAGAAACTGTCATATAAGCAAATTATAAGAGGAACCAACAATTATTTAGAGAGGCTTGTAGGGACAGCTATTTTGTTTTGTGAAATGTAGCTGGGGTAAGAGTTACCAGTGAAAAAAACTGAAATAGCCATACTATACTTTCAGCAAAGAATACATACAGTTAGTTAAAGTAGGCCAATATTAGTTTAGGAAGAAACAGAAAAAGTAACTAATGTTAAAAGAGGACAAAAATAGGGAAGTCTAGGAAAAGGGCCAAAAACTAACAGCAGTAAGTTATCTTACATCTTTTAATGCCCTCATGCTGTGACTCATCTTCACCAGTAAGGTCCTGAACTGACAGAGAAACATCTTAGGTTATAGTAGCCAGATTGGGAACCGGGTTTATTGCTTAATTACTGGTAAATATTTACAGGGTGAAGCCTGGTTCAAGACTGCCAACTTCACTGAGTTTGGAATCAAATCTGAGGATGGGGAGAGAGGAACTAGATGTTCAGTGGGAGTGAGGTTTTAGCTGGGACTTCTCAATGAGGTGTTATTGTTGACCAGCCTTTACTGTAAGTCTCACTTTCTGAGCCAAAATTTGCTCCAACTTACAAAAATCATGTCTGATGTAATTACAGTAACTTTAGCACAAAGGCATTTCCAGGTGAAAATCGAGAGGCTCAGGGTCATGCTACTTGCAGCCTAATATAGGAGGCTTAACCAAGCCATGTATGGCTGCTATGATGTCTAAAGGCTTCTGTCATGACATCTCTGGGTCCCGTATTGTCAGAAAGGGCACGTAAAGCTATCAATGGAAGATCCCTCCCCATCCTGGTATTTCTGTGCATTCTTTCTTGTCTCACATGTTTCCCAGGGTGATGTTGGGTTGTGTCATGGTTTAGCAACTAAACCACTACAGGCTGTCAAGTACATACCAACACAAGGGACAACGGAGTGCCGATCTTCTGGTATTCCACACAGGAAGAAGAAAACTTAGCTTGGGCTATGCCATTGCTTGCTGTTTTGCTGATCTGCAGGTAGTTATGTGTAAAGGGCAGAGCACTTCCAATTGCTTGGTCTACTAGAGCCAAGCTGATTGTATAGTAGAAGGTGTCTTTGCCACCTTCATCCCATTTCCAGAGAGGGTCCATAAGGTGAAACTAACAACCAATTGCTGCTCACCACTTTACTATGGCACCGCTTTACCAGGCCTGCAACTTCTGTAAGCAGCAGTCATGACAGACAAATAACCAACTGAGAATAGCTGCAGTGGATTTTTTCCTTGTCATGTGGTAGAAAGGTCCTTACTTCTCACTCTATGGTTCTCCTAGTTCAGGAGCTCTTGGAAGGATCACCTGTGTCAAATTCACACTGGGCGGGTTCAACTCAGGTTAAGTTCTCAGCAGTAAATGCAGAGGTGATTTTTATTTGGACAGCACAGGGATGAAAATAGGGGACACTGAATTAATCTCCAAATGTTGGCTGGGCTCCTTTCATACCAACTGCTTCAGCCTCGTAATTAATTCAGGTGTTCGTCTCCGCCCAAGCCACAGAAGGTTGTTTCAGTACAGACGTGCCCTATCCCCAGCACGCCTACCACGGCTGCCCTCGAGTGGCTCTGGCTGTGGCTGTCAGTGTGGTGCTGTTCTCCGCACAAACACGTGTTACACACGCACCCCCTGCAGCAGCCAGCCGCACATCGGGGATCGGCACGGCCAGCCCAGCCCCAGGATGGGGATGGCACGGGGCAGCCATGTCCCGGGCGGCAGCGCTCAGCGGGAGGGACGCGTGGCTGCCCGTGCCGCCCGGGGAGGCGGCGCCTCCGCTGGCGGCTCCCGGCGAGGCGGTGCTGCATTGCGGGCACAGCCCGCGCCCCTCTGCCCGCGGGGCCGCCCTTCGGAGAGCCCCGGTGACACCCCGGCCGTCCTCCGCCCCTCGGGAGCCTGTTGCAGAGCCGCAGGGAAAGCGAATGAACTCGTCTGTAGTTTCGCGCGTCTCTCGCGGGGCCGAGGTAATTATGAACGACACAGTCACATTTCACAACTCCTGCAATGCTGTAGTAACACAGCCGGATGTAGTAATGCCCTAAATATTGACATGTAGAAGCTGCAGGATTATTGCAGTAGTTTCCTGACCAAGCACTATTGTTTCATAGTAACCAGTGAAACTGCTGTTGTAAAATCTTTTGGTTGTAGCATTAATATATTACATACCACTACCTACACCTGGTTTTTAATCATGATGCCTATTTTTGCTATCTCCTAAACCACAATGCAGTCAGATATTTTGAAGTGGAATACATGTTTTATTACAATTATGATTAATTAGTTCTACTAATCAGAGATGCTCTTACTCTTTCAAGAGTGAAAGAACCTTAGGAAGATTTCTAGCCAGGGACAGAAATCTGCATTTCTCTGGCACGATTCTTAAACATCACAGGAAAAAAACACCAAACAAACAACAAAATCTGCCAAACCTCTGCAGGATAATCTACACTTGCAAACAATCTCTTCCCCCCAACCCAAAAAAAAAAAATAATTCTCAGCATGTTACTAAGAGTGGTTTTGAAAGGATAAAATAACATAAAATCAAAACTTGCAGAGTGCAGCAGTCTACATTTGGGCCTGGCACTAGGGGAAGTGACTGTGAGGCTCTTTGCACAGAAGGCATTTTCAAGGGAAGAATAAAGGCCTAGGTTTAAAATGGTGGGAAGCAAAGCAATTATGAAAAACAAACAAACCTGAAAAGGCTGTTGGAAAGAATCAGAGCCAACAGTTAGCTTCAGGCATTTTGCTGATGATGGAGCAATATGGTTGTTGTGCTACTGCTGCAGATCAGAGGACCAGTGCTTGAAGGGAAAGGTGTCACCAACAGATATTTGTCCTGTGTCTTCAAACTGCCCAACTAAGAAGAGTAAAAAGTTTTGGCACATGAGCCTATTCTCATGGCTTTATTTTATGATAATAAATTCATTTTGGAGAAGTGCACTAGTGTCCAGAATGGAGCAATGCATCAGGCCTATATTACACAAAGTGTCGATTTACTGAAGAGTCAAAAGATGTCTCGGTTCTCTCTTCCTCTTGCTCTTTACCACTGGTGGGTGCAACACTCTTTGCTGGTGCAGATCCTGTACACACAGCTGAATGGTGAAGAATCCTCCCCCAGTCATATCTCAGAGCTGCATCTGCCCTTGCAACTGGGAAGAATACATAAAAAGTTTTATTTTGGCTAATTTTATGCTGAAGCAGTCTAGGAGGCTGCAGCAGAATTTATTTTAGATGAAAATTGCCCATCTGCAAAGATTTCTACATCATGCCGATAGTGCTCTGGTATCTCCATTTCAGCAGTTCCCTCCATGAAAAATTGCTTCTGCGAAGAGCAAATATACATGAGTGGATTGCCACCTCCAGCCCCATTTTTAATCAGAACTCAAAGATATTAAGTAAGTATACTATCTATATATAGATATAATATGTGCTTTTATTCCATTGACCTTTTATTTTCCTTATAACCTTCCTAGGCTAATACTCACTGATTACAAGTTTTGCCTATCTGTTTCAAAGAGAAATTGAAATGGAGTTCTTGATGTCATTTGCTGCGGTTCTTGATTGTTCCCTTCTGAGCTTGGAGCACTGTTGGATACAGACGTTTGTATAAAGTTCTGCCTAAAGTGTTCGCTTGCTACAACACAAGACCATCTATCCAAAACAACAAAGTCAATGGTAGACAACTGGAAGAAACCTCAAACCAACAACAAAACCATGGGTAGGCATATTGGATCACAATAATATAAAGAAGCCTAAAGCTTTGTCTCTCACCTACCTGCCCTGTTTCTCCACATTCAGAGACATGGATCTCTCTTGACAGTGACTCAGCAGATGGACTCCCTGCTGACTGCTGGACTTTGCAGGCCCCTTGTCAACCTATTTACACGTTGCATAGGAGGAGAGTTCTTGCTCTCTGAAATGTTCATTTTCTGCTGTAAACTCCAGTTAGTCTGTGTTAAGGAAGGGGAAGGATTTATCTCTTATGAGTCCAGTTACTTCCAGTTCTTTTCCCTTTTTCTGCTTGGAGCCAGTGTTTTCCTTCTCCTCAGAATCATTTGACATCTCAGTTGTATGGAAGACCATATGTTTTACTTCCCGCCAAGTTGTGGGGGGTTTTTTTGTTTGTTTGTTTGTTTTTGTTGTTTTGTTGTTGTTGTTGTTGGTACTGTGACCAGAGATTTAATGGATGCTATTGGCAACATTCAAACAGGTTTACATATTCTCTTCTCTCAGCACAGAGGGCAAGGCATTATTGCTGGGGTTCTTTTTCTGTAAAGCCATAGGAGACCTCAGCTTCTCCCATGGTGGAAATTAGTCAGTGTATTTGTTCTGTCTCAGGGTTCCTGAATAACAGTGAATACTAAACAAATTGCAGATTCTATTGCAACTTGCAGTTAACAGGCAGGAAGGATCCTGAGGTACTCTGGAAGACAGACCTGTACTCTGGCATAGTTTTTCATGTTAATGGCTTGTGGTATCTCTAAGAATGTAAGTATTGAAAAATACTATTGGCATCAGTGAAGTGGATGTAGTGGATTTAGTGAATGCTGATACAGAAGATGCAATTTGAACCAGAAGTGAAGGATTGAATTAATTTCTCCTAATTTAGATACCCACAGCTGTGCTAACCTTGAATGTACTCGACTACACAGACTGTGGGATGACTAGCTCATATGTGAATGTCTGTGCTTTTGAATGTTTGATATTAGCTAGGATCAATGTTTGTCGGAAAAGTGAGTCTTTCATATTCTTCTCACTTTTCTGCCATGCATCACAGTCTTCTTAACACTTTATGCTTTGGCTGTTCTGAGGTACTGGGAAACTGACAGCTCCTGAGAAAACAGCCTCTTGAATGGATCTGGCCTATGCTGGCTCTCAGCCCAATGTGGAGTCCCAGAGAGAGTCAGAATTGCCACAACACTAAAAGAAGGGATAAACAAGTAGAATGTGGATAGTAAAATGGGAAAAAGATGACAGCATGTCAGCAAGGATGAAATGGCATGAGTGCTACAACCACACTAGTAGTAGAAAGTAGTAGAAAAGAAAAAAAACCTTTGCTGAGGCTAGAGATATGAAAATATCCGGACGATGTTTGTGAGCCAGAGGAGGAGACTGATCAATACAGGTTTGGGATTTTTTGTTTGGTTGGATTGCATGTAGACAGAGGCCTCTGCAATGCTTTTGGAGAGAGTTTCAATTGCTTTATATTATGAGATAGAGCAAATCATACTGTCATTGAGGGAACATTGGAATCTTTCCCTTTTTGCAAGGTTCCTGTCTTACTTTCACTGTATGAAAATTTGCCAGAAGGCAAACCAAGATTGAGGTGCCAGGCGGGGTGTAAATGTTATGATAAGAGAAGGTTTTTGGAAGTTGCAGTGAATTAAGTAATACTAGAGATGCATGGTCCAATCACACTCCTGAATTCCAGGCAGTTCTGTGAGGCTGTGTGCTGCACAAATCATACAGCTGCAATGTACAGGAACAGGTCTAAACCAGATTGCAGCAGTTTTACTGTTTAAAAATGCTGAATATTAGCTGTCACTGTTCTCCCAGAATTGTAACTCTTCAGACATGAAACTAAGTGAAATTTGGCTTGGAGCTTCATTCTTTTTTTAGAGAGCTAAGACTAAAAGGAAGACTATGAAAAATCTTTCCACTCATGAGTGTGATGAATTCCTGTGATTTACATATTAATAAAGAATGCCATGAATTAGCAAAACTCTTTTTTCCTGCTGCACTGTTGTAGCAGAACAGAGGATGTGAGTGTAGTATGGAGTAAATGTTAATTTTCCCATGCTCAATTAGAGTTAAAAATTGTTTTTCAAAAATGCCGAGCATCTAGAACTCCAGCTGATTTTAAATGTGAAAAATTTGGGATAAATAGTAGTATCTCCAGTCACAGCCAAGGACAAGTTAGTTTTGCTGGTTATGCTGATTGCCTGCCCGAGAAAGGCATGGCACAAATTATTTCCTCTGACGTTCATAGCTTATTAAAGATTTATCTATGTGTTGCACTCCTAACTCAGACGACCATGTAAAAACACTATAAATGGGAGCAACAAATGTTTGAAATCAAGCTTGGTCTTTCTGAACTTGGGATTCAGAAAATCAATGAATTGTAAAGAAAAATAGGTAATTTTACAGGTGGACCCTAAAACAGCTGCAAAATGTTAACTTTCTGAATGAACCATTCTGTGGTCATTTTCCACATAAATAAATTATTAGAAAATTTGCAAGCAATGCACCAGTTGTCTGGTTCTCTTACCTGAATGTATCTTGGACAGGCAACTGCAAATACATCAAGTGTGTGTAGTGCTTTCAAGGGAAGACCAAAAAAAAAGATCTAAAAGATTGCTCACTCTGGGTGATCCAAGAATTTTTTTTCCTTAAATGACAAACAAAATAAGGCAAAGGTAATAGACCAGCAAGTCAGGCTTCCTATTGCTGAGACAGAAAAGTGTATTCAGGAGAATGCCATGTGGCACATATTTCAGCAAAGCATAAGCCTGCCCATAAACCCTGTTTTAAAAGCATCAGTGCTTAGCCCTCATTATTCTGGTTCTCAGAGCTTGGAAAAAAGTGCGTGTCCCCACCTGACCCCTGATTCTTACACATACATCTGGTCTTCCACACACTGGACATTTCCTGAGGGATTTCAGAACAAGTTCATAAAATCATCACAGAATGGCCTTGGAATGGGTTAGAAGGGACCTTAAAGATCATCTAGTGCCAACCCCCTTGCCATGAGCAGGAACACCTTCCATTAGACCAGGTTGCTCATTCCCCCATCTAACTGGTCTTGGGCACTTCCAGGGATTGGGCCTTTACAGCTTCTCTGGACAACCTGTTCCAATGCCTTTCTACCCCCACAGTTTATTCCTAATATCTGATCTAAACCTACTCTCAGTTTGAAGCCATTTGCCTTTGTACTATCACTACATGCCTTTGCAAATAGTCTCTATCTTTTTGTATTCTCCCTTCAGGTACCGTAAGGCCACAATTAGGTCACCCACAATTAGGTCTTTGTGCCAGATTTTTAGAAATTGCCCTGTTGGGCTGAGAGGAAATTGATGCTTTTGCCTGTAGGGCTATAATGGTGCTGGTTTCTATATGAGTGAAATCTCATCTTGTTTCCATGTTCATCTTTCCTTTTCCCCTTTCCTCATGTGCACACATGTGCAGACACCCATGCACACACAAACAGTACATGGTGTGAGGAGATGTGGAATGTGCCTCTTCTTCCAGGACACATTATGGGAGTTGTGAGGTGAGCAGTGGAGTACGTTCTGTATCCTGGTGTGGGCACACCAGATGGGGTCTCTGAAAGCTGCATCCCATCTTGGGATCCCTGGTGTAAGACACTTCCCTGCACTGTCCTCCAGCACAGGGCCTGGGCTTAAAGCCATCTCTTAGCTCAAGCAGGCTGAAGCATATGTGAGCCTAATTTTTGCCAAAGCTGACCCTTCTTTTCTATATGAATGCAGCAAGTGGCAAATCCAGGCAGGATGCTCTGCCCTAGGTGTCAGTAGATCCTGTGGTTTCCCATTTCTCTACTACTGTGCCTCAGCTGAGCAGTGTATATGAAATCTCCACTGGTTGGATGGTAAAACTGGAAGCACAGAGAAGCGATAAGGAACAATGCAAGCGGCTTCAAAAGGGATTTGGATAATTTAGTTGATGAGCCAGCAGATGGCAAATGCTGCTTGGTGTAGAAAATGAAAAGTAATTAGTCTGGGAACAAAGAGCAAATGTAGGGAATGGGTGTTACATTCAACACGCTGATCAGAGAGAGAAAGGGGTTACTGTGGAAAAAAAGCTCGTAGGAAACGTCACTTCAGTGAACAGCTGCAATAAAAAAGGCAAACAAGACACTAGACCAATGGAACAGTGAGCTATAATGCACCACCAAAGAGGCAATACAGTCCTCTGGAAGATGGTTATTAGGCCCCCAGACTACTACATGGAGCATGGGTCACTGTCTCAGGAAGGTTATGTTTGGAGGAAGGTGCATTATAAAGCAACTAAACTCATAATGGTTTAAGTGATTTCAGTTCTGAGGCAAAGTTAAGAGGCTCATTCTGAAGGGTCAAAGAGACCTTAAAGAGATTTTAAAATTACAGTAATAATCAGTACAGATACCAGAAAATACTTGTAGTAATACTAGTTTATAAAAATTAAGGAAGTGGTACTGAGCAGAGAGCAGAAACTGCACAAGAAAAGTTACCTTCTGACTCCACTGAGCTGGCTATGGTGAAATACAGCTTCAGGAACACATAACTCAGTCAAGTGAATGATGCACAATTTCAGTACATGAAACTGTCCTGTGGAACAAGCAGGAGGACAAAAAAGGCACAGATAAAAGTAGGAAAATTGTTTAGGGGAAGAATCTTCAGTACATGAAACTGTCCTGTGGAACAAGCAGGAGGACAAAAAAGGCACAGATAAAAGTAGGAAAATTGTTTAGGGGAAGAATCCCTCCTCAAGGTTTCAGGGCTTGTTTTGATTTGTATTCTGTTTGTGCAGATTCCTAAATTGTACCTATCTGCCTGCTAATGAACAATGAACAACCTTTGCATGGAAGCCATGCTGAATGTGGGTTCTGCCAAACCACATTCAAAGGGAAAGGGTAGGGGGAAGGTAAATGTTGTCCTGTCTTCTTTCAGGGCTAGCTTCAGGTCTAGTTAAGACAGAGATTATTGGGCTACTACTTAGGAAGAGTTGGGACAGCAACTGGCTAAATTTGAGGTCAACAGATAGTTTACCAGGCTAGGGAAGGAGGGGAAAACTGGAAACCAGGTATACCTGCAAAAGGGGATGTAAGCACTAAAACTGCATTTAAATAGGTTTCAGGTCCCTATGTCTATCTACGAAACTACCTATGCCTAGAAAAATAGTGCGTGGTTGTGCTGGCATTAGAGAGGCACTTGAAGTAAATTTCATGTGCTGTGGTGCAAATACAGAACTGCTGCCACTGCAGCAGGAGTTGGATGGAGCCCGTATCTCCTGCTTAGCCCTGAGGTCCTGAAGCTGGTAGATATGGTTTGGAGCATACAGATTAACTGTGTGGACACTGACAGGAAGCCTGGGCTCCTTCCATTTAGCACCGTGGCCAGAGAAGAGATTATATCACTTCTATTTGGGGTATATGGTCAGGAAATTGGAGGTTCAAACACACAAGCCTCCCAACAGAGAGCTTACTACTGGGTTAAGCTTAGGTCCGGATGAAGTTTTGCCTCTTCTTCTCTAAGAAAGAATGCAAGACAGTGAAAAGGAGCTGAAAAGACTGAGGTTGTCTTTGGGATGAGGTGAGTGAGGTAGCGAATGCTGTCGCTCCATGTCTACAAGGCTGCAGCTCCAAAGTTGTAGCCACACTATGATAAAGGAAATTGAGATAAAAACACCTTGTGCTGATTAACTACAGGTGGTGCCATGGGTGTATCACCAGTGAAAAAAGGAGGATTTGAATTTGCTGACATTATTGCAGCTACACAAAGCTATTCAGTGCCTCTAAAGCTTATGTGGAAGTGAGAAAACAGAAATCATGTAATTCACGTAGACTGATGTTCTGGCCTAAAGGGAACAGCATCAACTTCTTGCAAAGAAGATAGAAGGACTTCTGAGAAAGATGTGGAATAATCTACCCTTACAGAAACCTAATTTTAATTCTCCCATAGTCAGGTACTGGCTCTAATTCTGAAAGCCTGTCTTTTTACTTTTTCCAAAGTTTAGTGTAATTGTTCTGACTAGATATTCCTGTGATCCATATAGTCATCCAATCCTTCTTTGAATCCTGCACAGTTCTTGACCTCAGTGCTTCCTGTGGTGATATCTTCCACTGTCCAATTACACATTATGTGAAAGAGAATTTCATTTGATCAGCTTTGAATACATGAGGTCTTCATTTCACTGAATGTTCCTTTATTCTTGTGTTATGCAGCAAGTTGGAGAGAAATGTCAGATATTTCTTCTCTAGAGTATTGGTATTTTATCTTACTGTGTGCCTTTCTATCTGCCTCTTTTCTGGGATAAACAAATCTCACTCATTTCAATCTCTTCTGGTGATAGTCTCTGCCTCTATACACCCTGACCCCCAGCTTGCTCATTCTCATTCTTATTCTCTGACCTCTGCTTGTCTGCAGGATCTTCTAGAGCTTGGGAAGGGGCATGGACAGTATGCCAGAGGAGAATTCAGTACTGACTGAGTAGCCAAACATCTTCCTAGCTGTTTGGGTTGCAGCTGTACCCTGATCAGATGTCTTGGTTGAGCCATCTGTACTGTTTTTTAGACAGTTGGTGCTGAGCTCATCACCCCAGACCTTAATTACTGTAACCAGCTCCTCTCTGGCATCTCTAACATTCGTGCTGTCTCATTTCATTTGGCATGTATCTTGCCACCCAGGAAGACTGCCTTATCTGGTAACCTGACCTTGTCTTTCCTTCCTAAATCCTTTTTCCTGCCACTTCAAGAAGAAAGATCCTACTCTTAATTGAAAAAGCCTTTTCAATGCTTCCTTTTGCTATCTGTCTGGTTTTATGCCATCCTTAAGCTATATATGACTTCCTTTTCATGTATTAGTAGTCTTGACGTGCATTGCCCACACTGTCCATGCTGTCTCCACAGTAAGAGCTTTTCCATGCCAATCTACAAGATCTCTTATTATTACCTCTTTGTAGTCATTCAGATAATCCTAAAAGTCTAGTTTTCTGGTAATACATCCAAGATGCAGCAAAGGGTAGTAAGGCAGGTTCATCTGGAATTCCATGGTATGCCTGTAAGATGTACCTAGATCTGAAAGCACAAGCAGCCCAATGAAAGTGCAGCTCCCCTTGATATTTAGCAGGAGGTGTATCCCTTCCAACCCACTCAGCCCAGGTTGGTACATGAAGTTGTAGCTCAGTCAAAGCCAATCTGTGTCTTCCTTGTCAAAAGAACCACAACTACTTCACCTTATATATGTTTGCCTGTATGTGCTAAATGCTCTGGTATTGAGGCACTAATTTTCTGGTTGTGCTTTCTTGCTTGTGGGAATTTCTCCTTGGAAAGTCACAGATAATTCATGCAGCATTAGACAGTGACCTCCGGGCTGTCAGGGGAGCCAGGCACTAAAATGCATCTCAGTTAAATAGATTATCTTCCTGTCCTATTAAGACAGTGCAGAAAGCTTTCTTAGGATTCTGGAGTTGAAGGTGTCTCTCCCAAGCATCTCTTGTGGGCTGTGATTTTTGAATGGGAACCCTGTTTGCATAGTTCTGTCTTCTACAACTAAAACTCCAAACATTCTGGAAGCAGAAAAAGGAATTGACTTTCAAGAGTTTCTTATTTTTTGAGCCTAATTCATACTGCAGTGGTGTTTTGCTGTGTTGGCTAGATAAACCAAGGTGTCTTTCATATTAATATGTAATTTTGGAGATGAGTAAGTTCTCACAGGTAGGAAGTTGTGAGTGAATTGGAAGTTGGCTGAATGATGCTCAGCAGTAATCTGAAGAATATTTTCTGGGCAAGTGCCACTGGGGGGATTCAGTGGTGAGGTTGGGATACTTTGTGCTGAAATCCACAAAGCTTTTGTTTCTGCAATCTTGTTCAAAAAGGAGCTGTAGTGGAATTAGGATCTGTCCAGGTTATTTTAGAGAGGGCAACTAGGATGGTGGACAATTTGCACTACTTAAAATTAGGAAGACACCAGTTAGTGTAATCTTTTTCTTACTTTAATAATACTTTAATAAATGCAATGTGATCCGTATGTCATCTCTTCATTATGAGCCAGTTGTGCCTGACCCACATGTTTTAAATTGGCACTGGTAAGAGGAATGGAAAGGTGAATAGAACAGCTGAGCTGAAGAAGCAAACCCAGCTGGGTCACTCCTGTTTCTTTAGTGTAAAATTTTCAGAAAGCATGGATGATAAAGGTATAATCAAAAGAGGATTTTGGATTGCTTTCAGGGTTCCAACTGCCTTCCATCTTCTCAAAGCACCTATTCATGCTTTTACAGGAGCTTTATGAAAGCATGTGAAGAGGGTATCAATTTACCCCTATTTTATGCTTGGAAACAGACAGGATAGCTTTATCCTCTTCTGGTTGCTTTGTCTGGATGATCATTTTTATGAGCCTGATCTAAAGCAGCCAATACAAAAAAAATTTTCGTGTACACTTCATTTACAGCATTTAAGCTTAAATTCTCCAATCTTGCAATGTTTTAACCCAAATAACTTCATACACAGCAAAGAATACCTTGTTTTGATTAGAAACTATTAGATCAAGCTAGTTAGAGGACCTAAGCCTAGATATTTAAATTTCTCCCTGATCAAAATTTATGTTCTGATGAAACAAGAACAAATTATGTCTGCCTCATCTAAACCTATTTTTAAACTTTTAGTCCATTCTGCTGCATGAAGAGAGCTATAAAAACAATCCACTGGATCCAGACTGACCAGGTTGCAGTCACTTGCAGAAGCAGATTTATATTTTTATATTGTTTATATTTTGTGTCCTTGAAGCTTTCATCACTCTTAGCTTCCTCTTTTATTTTCTGGTTCATCAGTGAGTTTAGGATGCCACTACTCAATCACATTAAAGGACCACTAGGCCTAGTTAATTTTTTCTGCTGCTGCTGATGCCTTAAATGGCTACCTAGAAACAGAGACTAGACAGGAATAAAGGAATAAAGAAGGTATTTATTTGAAAGGCCTTCAGATGTATACTTTGGGCTCCAGAGGGTCCTGCCTCAGTGGATCCCAAAACGGACGACAAGTCACGAGTTCTTCACACTTTTATATCAGCATAAATTCACCAACCAGAACCCAGCCAACGATGGAATTTCCCCAAGCTTTCCCCCCCTCCCCAAGATGATGGTTTACAGTTCTTGATCTGGGTGTCCTTGGAGAGCAAGCTAGAGTGATTTTGTTATGTCTATCTTAGCATAAGAGAACAGCTACAGGAAAATTAACAAGCTACAGGAAACTTCAGAGTTACAGGATTTGAAAAATATAAAAGTTAAAACCTAAGGCATCACTGCTAGTATTAGACGTGCAAGAACGACCTAAAGATGGATCACACATACTGTGGTGAAACAGGTCCCGGGCCCTTGGCAGAGGATATGTACTGTGGCTGCTGTTGGGACTGTGGAGCCTGTCTTGGGAGTGTGAGTTTCTGCTGATTTGATTTTCTGGGGTCATTTTTCAAACACCAGTGTTAATTACAAATAAGTACTTGATCTCAATGGGCTGCTTGGAGTGGGGCCTCTTCCTGAGAGAGGGCCTGTTTATGTTAAGGCTTGCTTTCAGGTTGTAACAAAAAACCTACTGTATTGGCCTGCAAAGAAAACCCCAGAATAAACCAACAAAACCCCCAGCCTGGAACTAGTGCCTGGCTCATTCAGTTCCTAAGAGGTTTGCTCAGTACCTTGAAGAATACCTGTAAGAATGTACTTTTTTTAATCCAGCTGGGTGGAAGGTCTTGTCTGGGGTCCCACATCACGTGCTGATAATTCAGAAGGGACTGGAGATTATTGCTCTGCTTAGGCACTGCTCCCTGGATCCAGGAGCTCTTCCCTCTAGTGAAGGTTCATCCAAGTCATCCAAATCCCAGGATCCCAGGCACCTGAAATTATGTATCTTCTAACAATGCTTAACCAGTAAGTAGACATGGCTGCAAAAGCTTGCTTTTAGTACTTTTTGAGAAGCATGACAGCAGTGAGAGGACTAGGGATTTTTCTCAGGAAAATCTTTTAACGATGGGTACCCTTTCCCCAGTGGCTTTCCAAAATGGATATACTCCTTGTGCTTAGTGTCCATTCTCCTGCTTACCTGCTAGGATTTGTAAATCATAAGCATCCATAGCACTGTGTGACTAATAAATTTTTTTCTAGGGAGCAGGAAAAAAAAAAAAGAAGAAAGATCTGTATCTATAGGACTGTGCTCCCCATTATTTTAAGCTCCATGTAGGCATATGTGCTCTCAAGTCACAGTTCTTGACATATGTAACCTTCGCTTCTTATTTGTAATATTTGTAATATTGGTGTTTGAAAAGTGACTACACAATATCAAATCAGTTCAAATTCACACTGTCAGGAGTTGCATAAATGGTCCTAGGAGACACTGTAACAGTACATCTCTACTGATTTGTAATTCCTCATAGGATGAGAGGTTTCAAGCTAATAATCTCTATCCAGGCAGTTGAGTGGCCTGGTGTTCATTTTAAGGAACATCAAGATGTGCTGCTGGTTCCTATTTCTAAATTAAAGAATATGTAAGAATCACATTATGATGAATGTGAGCTTGATGCAAATGTGGAAGTATGATGATAGGGCCTGCATTTCAGCAGGACTTACTGCAATGTTTCTTTTTGTGTTTTGTCTTGTGGGCTTGTATGTTCAGTGAATAAGATCACAGACTATTTCATTTCAGAATAGCAAATACTACTGTTAAAGTAGAAGCAGAAACTCCCCTAAAATGCAAAGTTTACGCTCTGTTTTTTCCTCTTTCAGAACAAATATCTCATCTTCAGATTTTGAGTTTCCTTTTTTTTTTTTACTGTATGACTTTGCAGTTGGCTTTGATACCATTCAAAATGAAGCACTGGGGCAGAATTTTCAGCAAATAGGAGTCAAAGAGCTGTGGTAAATTCTTCATTGCTCTATGTCTTTAAATCAAGATTGGGTGACTTAATAAAAGGTTAGGCTTCTCTTCATCAAGTTATTAGCCTTTCATAAAGAAATCCCTTGATGAAATGTTATGGCCTGTGTTTTCCTGTGAAGTAAGACTAGATCATTGTAATGGGCCCTCCAGGTCTTTAACTCAGTGCTGCCTAATTTCTTTCCTGACCTTGAATTACACTGAGAAGAGGAAGTTTAAGAGGAACAAGTCAGGAAGTAAAATTCTGCATGAATATTTTGCGGGATTACCAGCCAAGCACTGAGGTGTTTAAAGGAAGAAGAAGTGCTAAAATGAAGAGCTCCATTAACTGGGAGAAGTTAATGAACCTGTGTCAGGTGTGAAGAACTGAACCAGCATTGGTATGGGAGATAGCAGTGGGCTCACTCTGAGCCTGGGTGGGCTTGGAAACACAGCTACGTGGAACTGTCCCTCTGTGCATGGTTCATCAGATCCTCAGCTGCTGCAGGCTGTGCCTGGGGAAGTGGTCTCCCATCCTTCGATGCTGCAGGCAGTGCCTGGGGAGATCGTCCTTTGCCTGCTTTCCTGTCCCAACAGCAGTCTCCCAGCAGTGATCAGGAGCAGCAATGCCGTGTGTCAGCCTGTCATGAGCATATTCACTTCCTGAAACCCATTCTCCACCCTCAGTAGCCAAAGCTCTCCATTTATGTGCTTCAGCATGTAATGGTTACAGTCCATTGAATGCACAGGTTTGTGTATGGTGGTGACTCATCAAAGTGCAGAACATTGTTATGGTCATTTTTTCTGTGCTGCACTGGAGATGTTCAGCCAGTACCTCCCCTGGCTGTCAGATACTGCCTGGAAAAATATGTCTTCCCCAGTAAGAAGTATGAAAATGTCCAGCCCCTGACTCCACAGGTCTTGATAGAGCAGAAAAGAACCACAAGACTCCACCACTTGCAAAATGGCCAGGTTAAAACAGCAGCATTTTGGTTTTGGCCTAAGTATGGAATAAGTATTCCTAAGAGATGGCAATCCTGTGTGGGAAGAAGCCATAGGAATTGGGAAGTAGCTGGTAGACATTGTGCATGTGTGTGAAGATAGGGGAAGGCGGGCTGGAGAGTGACTTGTATTTCTTGTGGTCTTATTATAATAGTGGCTGTAAATTGTGAACTGCTGCTCTGCAACTCCTGAAATCGTGGCTGGCTTTGGCACTACTTACAGACATTACTGGGCTTAAGTAGAGGGGCTTGTTTCCTACATCTGCATAATGAAAAGCTTGGATTGGTGATGTGCTCATCCGGTGCCCCACCAAAATGTAGCAGTGACTGCTCTCCTTTTCCCAGAGAGCTGCCTCTTTTCACATCTATGGTTCTGCCAGACACCTCAGTTAGAACTCGTGTCCTGCTAATGAGATCTGCTGTAATGAAAAAGCCTTTCCTCCTTCCTTGTACGAAGCTTTCATGAGCTCACCCACGAAGGAAATGTGGATGAGGGTGGGTGACTTAGGCAGGAGCACAGGTGACTGTGATGAGATTCAAAAGCTGTTACAAAAACCCAGGCAATTGCTTCTTTTGGAAAAAGATTTAAGAAAGAGACAGATGAGGCATAATTGAGACAGAAGGATGTTGATTTCATGGTTTATTGTCACATTAAAAAAGTAATATTACTGATGAATTAATATTTGCTTTTTAATATAAAAGTGCTTATTCTTACAAATCCTTAAGGCTCATTCTGTTACATTACAGTAGGATTTTTCACCATCCCAGAAACTGTGCTACATGAGTTTTACATGAACTGTGGACATAGCAAAATCTCCAAACAGTAAAACAAGTCATTAATAATTTCATTGCCTTTGTATGCATTATCCTGTTTAACATGAAAATAAACAAAAGCAACATTTTCTTTTATTTTCTAGTTTGGCTTGGAACTGATCCCCAAAATACTTCTATTTTTCTTGAGTGAATGGAACAAATATGATTGGTTTTAAATCCCAATTTTTTACCTGTACAGCGGAAGGGAAGGAGTGAGACAGAGGAGCATTACAGATGTAGCATTTATCCTATGTTTCTTACTAAAGAGGAAAGGACTGACTACAAAGCACAAGTACTGTTTATATGCCATATATTTATTTTTGTAATGTCCCTATGTTGTACTTAGGTAAATCTCCCACTGAAGCCAATGTGAGTTTTGCCTGAGGGAGGAATAAGACCAGGGCTCTCATTTGGGACATTTTACATTAAGTAGTTTATTATATTTTTGTCTCACAATGGAAGAATGAAACAAGTGAAAGTTACTAAAGCTCTTGTTTGTATTGATCACAAGTGGAATCAAGTGATTTCTGGCATATACTATGATACACAGATAAGAGTATACCATATTTATTTGTAATAATAATCAGAGCTATATTAATTGGATGGGCAGTGAATTTGCTATTTCTACTTAAATTGTAGATATTTATTTATTGTAAAAACATTTTTTTTCAATAATTGGGTCAAAATGCAGCAACTAAAAAAATACCTAATGCAAAAGATAAAAATAATTTAAAGTATTCTGGAGCAAGGGGGGAAATGCTAACCAATCTAATAAATAAGGCAGTTTAAAGCATTTGTGACTGCTACTGTGATATATGTACATACTTTACAGCATAAATTACTGTACAGAATACTCCATTTATTAACCTGTGTAAACAATATTACCTGCTGTATGGGGACATATTGTGAGATTATGGTCAGCAGAAAAATAAACTGCTGTAGCAGGGTGGGGGAGGCCTCGGTAGCACATCCTCAGAGATGAACATGAGTGTTGTTTTCTGGGCTGCAAACAAAGCCATCTCAACTTGAATAACTTTACAAAAAATCTGCTGACGTTTGTTACTATAAACGAAATATGGAAATGAACCTCTGTGGTTATAAAAATAATTCTAGTCATAAACTGGTCTCTGCACACCTCACCTGGCCAGGGAACCTCACTCAGGAGTTTGCTATGTGGAAAGGGAGATGGGAAAGAGTCGCACTGCGCCAGTACCTTGTCGTGTGTTGTCTGCGCTGCCAGTCAACAGCTGATCCCACACTGGGAATGCCACACTGCCTTTTCAGCCACTGGTGCTACGTGTGGTATGGGAAATGGGGAGGAAACCCTGTGACTGTTGCAACTGGCAGGAGAAGTAGTGACAAATGTAAGCCTCCTGTTATTTTGCCCGCCCTGTACTGTCTTCCCCACTCATTTGTTTCCCTGACCCACCCAAGAGTGTGGTTTGGTTCTGACTTCTGCATGGTGGCAACTCCACAGAGAGACTCTATAGAATGCCTACTGCAACATGGCACCAGTCAACAGACACCACTGTAGTCCAGGTTTCCATAAATAATATGCTCAGGAAGGCAGGGAGTTGGCAAAACACTAAGTATGTGTGTGGAGCCATGATCTGTTACTCTGGCTATCATCTCCATCTGCCATGGTCAGCATGGAACAGTGCCCCTGCACAGGAGGACCAGGGATTAGCCTTGGACTGCCCATAGAGCAGTTCTCACACCACCTGGCTCCTCTGCTTGGGCACTGCAAGCCCACCTTGACCTGGCTGCTCTGGAGCTCCCAACACACCATTGCTCTCTCTGCCTCCACCAACAGCAAGGGAAGCCAGCCTCAGGAGCTGCTGTGGGACTACTGGTCTGCTGGCAGGACACGAGCTTTAGGTGTCCCTGTGTGGCCTATGGGCTGTTCATCATGGATAAAATTGCCATTTTCACATAATGAACTGAAAAATGCTGTTGAATTTCCATAAAAAAGAGTAATATTGCCTACATTTAGGCTAATAGCCAACCTCATCTCTTTTGTCATCTACAGAAAAACTTTCTCATTTAAAGGAGGCCAGCTCTACTTCCAGGCAGCATATGGAAAAAGTGCCTGCAAGTGTTTAATAAACTGTAAAATGTATTTTCTTGATATTTCAGTAATCTTAATAGAAGAAAGGTGCACATTCAATTCTCAGGGATCTACTTTGGATTTAGGCCTAGTGAATTAGAGTGGTCAAGAGGTGGTCCAAGTCTGAAACATATGCTTGAAACATCTGAGAAATAAATGTATTTACCATATACTTATTTTCCTGCATATATGCTCCCTCCCAACATGATCTCAGCCCCATCCTGCCTCAGCGCATCTTGAGATATTTTCCAGTTTCATCCGGCATTCCTGTTAGCAACAGGTATGACCATAAACCCATGACCATAAAAAGTGGGATTTATAGCACCTCTGTATCTGAGCTCATCACCTAAATACCTTTGTAGCCAGTGGAGAGAAACAAGTATTTCTAGGGTGTAACTTCTTGTGCTAATTTTAGACCCTCAGTACAAGATGAGGTGATTTCCAACTTCTGTGTTTAAATCAGGACATTTTTTTATCTCTTATTCCACCTTCTCTTCCTGTTTAACCCCAGTGAATTATGAGGCTGACTGTGTATCCTCCATGGCCCAAAGAAGGTCATTGTACAGGTGAGACCATCAGATCCTGCCGGTTCTACTGCAGGGCCATGAAGTGGCAAAGCTCCCTCAAGCGGGTTGGTAGCACAGGCCAAGGCATTGGGCCAGGAGATGTTGCTGCACTGCTGTTACACACAAGGTGTTTGAGTCACCAGCACTAAGAGCTTTTGGTCCCCAGATTACTGATCCCTTCCATTTGCCTTCTCCTGCAGAGGAGAAGATCTGTCAAAAACTGTGCATGGAGTCATTAGCACTCACTGTCCTTCCTCAAGAGGGAACTGAATTCTCTTGCTAGAAATAATGGGAGAAGGTGGATGCCAGTCCCACAGGTGTGGTGGGAATGAGAAGAAAGCAGAAAGATCCTTGGAGCAGCTCTGCACTGCCTTTCACCTTTTTCCTGTGACCAGTTTCAACTCTACCTTGTCCTGCATGTCACAAGGCCAGACCAGGAGATGGAGTTGAGGAAGAAAATGTCTAGGACTGTGGGAAGACCTCCAAAGGGACCTTGACATCCAGAGGGACCTTGTGATAGAGAGGACCCATGTGAACCTCATGAGGCCCTACCAGGTCAATTACATGGTCCTGTACCTGTGTTTGTCCAAGCCCAGTATCAATACAGATGAGGGATATACTGATTGAGAGAAGTCCTGCTGAGAAGGACCTGGGGATGCTGGTGGACATGAGCCACCAATGTGCCCTTATAGCTTGGAAAGCCAAAAATGCATGACCAGCTGGTTGAGGGAGGTGATTCTGCCTTCTGCTCTGCTGTTGTGATATCCCATGTGGAGTGCTGTGTCCAGCTCTAGGGTTCCCAGTACAAGAAAGACATGGACCTGTTGGAGCAGGTCCAGGGGAGGCTATGAAGATGGTCAGAGGGATGGGGCACCTATCCTATGAAGACAGGCTGAGAGAGCTGGGGTTCACCCTGGAGAAGAGCGTGTTCTGGGGAGATCTTACTGTGGTAAGGGGATTTATAAGAAAGATAGAGAAAGACTTTACCAGGGCCTGTAGTGACAGGAGAAGGGGCAACAGTTTTCAACTGAATGAAGGTAAATTTAGATTAGATCTACAGAAGAAATTCTTTTCTGTGAATGTGGTGAGACACGGGAACAGGTTTCCCAGAGAAGCTGTGGATGCCCCATCCCAGGAAGTGTTCAAGGTCAGACTGGATGAGGCCTTGAACAACCTGGTTTAGTGAAAGGTGTCCCTGCCCATGGCAGTGAGGTTGGAACTAGATGATCTTCAAGGTCCCTTCCAACCCAAACCCTTCTATGATAAATTTAAACTGCAAATCAATATATGCTTTTTAAAATAAGAGATATATTCCAGAATGGAAGCGAGAAAAAGAATAAGAGCCTGTCCTTTGGTAAATGTTATCTGTGTCTAGCTTGTTCCTGCAGGAAGTGTTTTCTTTCATGCCTGTTGACAGGGTGAGAATTCCATATGTAAGAATGCCAAGTGGAGGAGAAAAGGATAACTAGTGCTGAGAAAGGATTTGTTAGTATTGACAGAGTAACATGACCACGTCAGAAACATTTTGTTGATTTGACTGGTGGTCAGTCCTTGGTGAAGTGCTTTATTGATAACTTCTAGGGGTAATGTGTCAGAACAGAGCTGGAAGTTTGCCCTGGGGATACTGGCTAACAATAGTGTGATTTGGGAAGGTCACTCCCTGAATACTGTTCCCAACGTATCTCTGACTCCCCACTTTGTTTACTGGTAATGTGCATCAAAATCAGAGACATATTTTGTCATGAGAGACTTAACTTTTTTTTTGTTTTGTTAAGCAGGTAGCTCTCTGCAATGCACCAGTGTAAAAGAAAATTTCTGTTGATTTGAAGTTATATGAAGCTGGATTTGGAATAGCAAATTATTTGAACATTTCTGAGGCTGTTTTGAGGAACATACTTCATATAAATTTCTTTTGCAGAAATACAAAGTGACTGAAAGACATAAAAAGATTTGAAATTCTTAGGATGGCCATGCAGCACTTCGTTAATCCATGCTGTTTGTCCCATTTGTACTGTTGTGATTCTTGCTCTCTGCCAGGATCAAAGTCATAGATACTCTGGGAATGGCAATTTCACCTAGGCTGTGACTCCCCTCAGCGCAAAGCACAAGTTTTATACACTCTGGTGCTGACACTGAGAGCTTACATGGTATTTAAGGATTTTGAGGGTCTTGTAGCTCTGGACTCAGGGGTGAAATTCATCCAGTGTACTTAGCAGTTTTTTCCATAGCTCTTCAACAGCACTTTCCTTCTGAGGATACAAAGTGATTTGCAAACATTAATTAATTCTCGTAAAGCCCTATGAGGCAGATAAATGTTAAGTATCCCTGTGTTAGTACATATGAGAAACATGAGACCTGAATGCCTTATCATTCATGCTGTTCACCATACTTGCTCCCAAAAACGACTAAGTGCTGTGGAACAGAGGAAACCCCTTTTTTCCCCTAATTCTGTTGTTTTCCTTGGACCTTCTGGCATTTTTTGAGGGCAGCGGGGATAAGGCCAGGCTTCAAACTGCCGTGCGTGAGACTCGAGCTACAAAAATTGCTACACAAAAGTGAAGGAGTCTCGGTGTATTTGCTGCTGGTTTTGGGGGAAAAAGCCAGGCCCTTTATGCAACCTGTGGGTTACTTGCTCCATGTTCAAAAAAAACATTTGAAAGGTAGCTTGGGCTGCCAAAGTAGGAAGCACCCCTGAAAGTCAGGCAGACTTGTGGGCTACCAAGAGCAGTAGGGCCATACGGTCAAGGCAAAGGAATTACTTGAAGAAATAGCCCCAGCTGGATCCCACCCATCTCACTGAGGAAAGCCAGAGTCTTTTTGAAAGACCAAAGGATGCTCTAAATCTTCGTGCTTTTCCTCTATGTAGCTTTAGTCATGTTAGCACAAACAGAATCTAAAGTGACTTTGTTAATTAACCTTAAGAGCAGTTTACAGCATGGTGACCAGTGATGCTGGAAATGGAGTCTCGACCTTATTGAGGGCGAACAGCAGCTTTGTGAGAGACAGTAGAGTAGCTAAATTTTCATGCTAACAATATTGGCTGAGAGACATTGTTCCCCACTTTTCGAGACACATAAGACATAAGATCATCCAAATGCTTTTCTGAATGCATTCTGACAAATTTATCTATGGTTACATGCTCTCCCAGCCCTAACCTAATATAACAATTATAATTATGATGCTGATCAGACCAGCCAGGCATTTTAAAGACATGAAAACTAGACTAATTATTTAGTTTTGAACACAATGAGGTCAACTATGTGATGTAAATGAGAGGCATGTTAGGTCTGTGCCAAACAAAACTTCTATTGTTACCTTAACAAGTCTGTATACTTCAGGCATTGTTTGTATTTATATTGTGCCAGATTTTATTCTTTAGTTTGAGGATTCTCCCTGAATGGGGGACAGAAACTTTACCATCACTGTGAACAAGAAACACTTCTTTCTGACATATTAAGCATTAAGAGGATTATGTAAAGACAAGACATACTGCAGAAGGAGATGTTCTTAATATAGCTTCTACCATGAACCCATGACCTGCCAAAAATTTAGCAGAGTTAAAAAACCTATTGCTTTGACAATCTTTTCATTAAAAAAAAAATCATCTTGTAAAAAGATGAAGGAATTTATCCACTCTTATTTACATAAAATTCAAACGTTCCTGCTTAAAATCATGAATCATTTAATGTCACATCTGCGGGATATCTAGGCAGATGCCATTAATCCAAATCACTTTGCAAATTCCAATTTCATTTGTATTAAAACCTACAGCTAAGTCAGTGAATAGCATATACTGTACATGTGTTAAGGCTTGTGACTAGTAAAGTCTCTTGGGTAGATAAACTAAGTACAGCTTAGCCAGGCCTAAGTGTATGTCCTCATTGGGGAAGAAAAGATATCCTGGACATTTCAGATTTGAATCAGTAGCCATGAAACATGGTTGAACATTTGTATTACAAAAGAGATATTATGGCACAGTCCCAAAGGTGCATTTCATATAAATTAATTAGTTACACAAATTATTTTGACAACAGCTACTGCACTTCTGAGGTGATATGGCTGCTCAGTGATGAGTCCTTGATGATCAATGGTAGGCACTAGTAATATCCTTCATGCTGAGTGACTTTTATTACTATTTAGATTTACAGTATATACATATGTGTGTGTATCTACACTTAGGGCTTGATCCTCTTAACCTTCTTTACCTAAGGTCTTCTGTTCACTATAATCTCTTCCTTTGGAGCTCTGTGTTATTTGGACAAAAATAGGCAAACAAGGGGTTTGGGTATCCTGCCATGTGACAGGAAGGACTATGCCTGACTTTTGACCACACTTGAACCTCTGCATATGCTTTCTTCTTACCTGACATTCATGCCACCACACAATACTATAAAGGATTAAGGCCAACAGCTCTGTATGATCTTGCTGTCTGTGAGTATCCTATAGGGTGCTCTGTATTTGTCACATCCACCTGCAATACATGGTTCCTTTGAATCCATTCCCATTGCTGTATCAAGCCTCTGTTTGTAAGCAAACCTCTTCCTCCAGGCATAATCCTGGATCCAGTAAGAATGACCTCTTTTCCAAAATTGCACCTGAATGTTAACTATGGCTAAAGAAGCCTGCATGTTCCCAGACTTTTACAGTAGACTAAAATAAGTCAGTGTCTTTCATGGAACTACAAAGGACAGCCTCCTCTAGTCCCATCGAAAACACGCATAGTATCTTTGACTCACAATGTGATATGCCTAAGACTATTCAGCTTCTTAAAGTGGTGCTTATGCTTAACTGGACCAGACCTAAAGTCACATGCACTTTTACAGACCAGGCCGTAAGATGATGAAATTATGTATTTGTTGTCACCATGCCACATTCAGTCATCCAGTCAGCAGCAACCCTATACAGCAAATAGCCTGCACAAAAAGAGTATTCTAAATAACCTCACTAAAATAGTATAGCTGCAAGAAACCCTATGGAGAGAAAGCCAAATCCTCTAATCTATTCGTCCTGTTGCACCACCAGAAATTAAGGCTCAGTGTGCTCATCAAACAACACAGATGATGCCACCATGAAAGCTAAAAACCAGTAAGATTTCCATGGAAGCAATTGGAATTTTAGCCGAAATAATTCAATATAAGAACAATGTACAGGAAAGGACAGTCATCTACAAGAGATGCTTAGTACTTGGAAATGTTACAGCAGAACAGCATTAATTCTTGCATTTCTTTGAAGTTTCTTGACATATTATATCCATACAAAGAGTTCATCATAATTAAGAAAAATATCCCAATCTTAGTAAAATAAACATGCTTCAAAGTTCCATATTTGAAACTCAAATGCCACATGTGCAATAAAACTAAACTCCATTTAAGGCAAGTAATATATGTTACTTCTAAAATTTCTCAACATTAAATATCAGAAAGGGTTCCCAACCCCCCAAACTTATCTGAAAATAAACATCATAGGCACCATCAAAGAAAACAGAAGCTATCTAGCTGGAGTTTCACCTTCCTGATCTGAGGAGAAATCCCGCAGTACCTGCGTATGGCATTGAAGCAGCTGACAGAATCCATTGCTACTAGTCTAGCAAATCCTGACAGACTTCACAGCTGGAGATCAGGCAAGTGATAAACAGAAAGGCACCGATCAAGTTCTCCACGATACTTGTGACGAAACAAATTGTGTTCCTTCTGAGGTGGGTGACAGCCAGGGCTAAGGGTGATGGCAGGACTCAGAGGTCATGTATATTGTCATTTAAAGGCAAGTATGTGTTCTCTCCTAAAGCCAGCCACATTGTAACACTCGAGTCCATGCTAAGAGGTGACCACAGCCACAGGGATTCTCTTGGAGGGAGGTATTTGAGCACCAATGGGCACATAAATGTTGGCCCAGGATGGCTTGGGGCTGAGCAAATCCTTGGTAGCTGCTTCCGAGAACACAGTGAATGCTCTGAGTCTGAGCAATTGTTGGAGTTATGGTGAGCAGCCTCAGCAGAAAAACACACCTATGTGGGCTCAGTGTGCTCACAAGCCCACTCTTTACCATGGGGTAATGGAGTCTGTGCTACCAAAGACATTTGACTGAGAAATTGTGCCACACTGTTTGGTATCTTTTCTTCAAAATGCAGCTCTTCAAAAATGGGGGAGGAAAAAAAGGCAGCAAGGACCAATTCATCAACCATGTGTATCAATGACTACTTCTACTTGTATCTTCTATTGAAAGTGTCTTTTGTACTCACATTTTCTTAATATGTAAGCAAATTAGATTAGAAAATAACAGTAAAAGGGTTCAACTAATGACTTGGACAAAAACAGTCCATTGAAAGTCACCAGAGCTGCTGATTTGAGTAAAGGCAGCAAATCTAATTGCAAAAAATATATATTTCTAATACAGAAAAAAAACCCTTAAAGATGTGAAAACCACTGAAAATGGACAAAAATGCATTGAGTGCAAGCACAGTTGATACAAAATGGCCTTGACCTCATCTGACCTAAATTAAACTCCAATTATTGTGGGATTAATTCTTCTGGCATGAAAAACACAGCCTGTCAACAGGAACTGAAAACATCCCATAAATCAAGAAACGTTAAAGCCTAGCTGAGGATTATGCATGAAGAGTGAGAGGATTATGATAGGAAACAGTTCTTAGCCTGATGAGCAGCAAACTCAGCTTCCCAGATAAAGGAAATTGCATGTAATGCTCTCATACAGCCTGGAAGAAAATGTTGCAAGCTTCTGCTAGATGAAAAAGATATGAAACTCAAAATCTGCAGGATGAAGCCTTCCCATGCAAAGCCAACAACTGTTCTAAATATGTCTCTCTGTGTGTGCAGCTGAAATCAACACATTTTCTTTCCTAAGTGGGTTACTGTTTGCCACATTTTTCCTTATCTATTTATTGTCAGTAACAGAATGCAATTTTCCACCATCTCTTTTAAGTTCTTGCTATCAGCATATCTGTTTTCAGGCCTTCCTTTTGCTTGATACCGTAGGTTGCACTGTTGGGGAGGAGCTGAATAGGAGGTAAAGTTATTCAAAAAGACAGGAGATAAAGAAATGCATGCAATTTGTTGAAACTTATTGCACATGAAGGAATGCTCTCTTTCTCCGACTTAATGCGGACTACACAACTCCTCTCTGTGCTCCAGTGGAGAAGTAACAGGGAGATGGCACATTAATATGGAAACTTCTGTGACGTGTCCATGCTCGCAGCAAAATTCTCCATGTCTATGATTTGCCCTCATTCCTTCCAGTTCAGGAAAGGCCTTGTGTATGTGCTTAAGCTCTGCTGAAGTCATCAGGATTTCAGTACAAGCTTAAAGTTAAGAATCTATTGTGAGCTTTCCTGAATAGGGGTCTGTGCTTATTGCACTTGGTTCAATCAACCCATAAGATTTTGGTTTCTGAGTTTTTCAGTACAAGAATAGAAAGGGTATGTTTGTGCATTAAGATCAGTTCTTTATAGCATTTCTAGTGTATGGAAATGTTTGGAGAGTGATACAGAACAATTCATTCTGAAGAGACATCATTGTATGTTGTACCTCTACACACATACATGTCTACACTCAGAAAAATTTTGCTCAATATTGAAGAAATATTCACCTTTGTTTGGATCAATGCTGTAGCTGACTATTTCTGTAGCACAGTGTCCAGAATAACTGAATTATCCATGAAAGGGATACTGTCCATGTGAACGGCACACAGTCATTATGACAAGTGAGCGCTATTCCGCACCCAGTGAAGTCCCTGTTGAGTGTACTGAACTAAATGCTCCATACTGCTGTGCAAGGTGATAGGTCCCATCAATGCGTCCAAGTCGTTAAAAAAGTCTGCAGGGGGAAAAAAAAGATTCAGCATCAGAAGAGTGAGTCTTTATTTGCTACTTGTCACCCTTTAATAGATTTTATTCTCTTGCAAATTGAGTCAGGCTGAACATTCCATGGGAATGAAAGGTTAGTGCTGGTGAGATTAATTTTAAAGCCCTGTGGTTCATGATGTTACAGGCTGATGCACAACAATTTTCTTTTTAAAGAACAAAGCAGTGAGTTCTTCAGCTTTGCTTTTCATTAATTTCCACTGAGTCTTGATAAAGCAAACAGACTCTGGGTGAGATTTATTCTGAGATTGAGGACAAGTAGATCAAAAAGTCTACACACAAGTGTCCAATGATACATTTGTGATATGCTAGATATTTAAGCGACCATGACTGAGAAATAGAGGCCTGTACAACATGGTCAACCTAGCCTAAGAGTAATTTGGCTAACTAGCCAGTCAGGACTTAGAATCACAGAATGGTTTGGGTTGGAAGGGACCTCAAAGATCAGCCACTTCCTGTGCCATGGATAGGGACAATTCATTTGTCTACTCAGAGGCACGTAGTGCCCATTTGAGATGCTCTCAGGGAGTTGATACTTACAGCCTGGACTGGCAGATCTAATTCATGATGTACAGGAGAGTTCTGGAGTGGCAGTGTAGGTAAGGATACCTCAGTGAATTGTATTCAGGATGAACTGAACAGTACTCTGAATTGCTGTTTGTATTGAACAAAGCTCCATCAACTGCAATGGGAGATGAGCTCCCCAGCTCATATCTACATACCTACACTTAGGTGCCCTCATTTTGACTCAGATACTGCCCTGCCTTAAATACACAAATTAGCCTGAAAACCAAGGAATACATTACTATCAAGTCAGATGCTGAGGCAGTTGCCCACGGAAACCAGTTCACCTGACAAGTTTCCTTGTTCCAGTCTGCATCTGCTATGGATGGGGGGAGGGCTAGGGGCTGTTCTTTCCTTCTGCAGAAAGGAGGTGTGCTCCTGCTTTTTGACAGGGTCTTTTTGACTAAACACATCCCATGCAGCTCCATGACTCTGGGGGCAGGAAGCTGTCTTACCTTCTACAAGCCTTCCTCTCTAGAATGACACAGATGGCTGTAAGTGCTACTCACAGTCATGTCTGTGACCTGTCTGTCACAAGTCCTGGCTCAACTCTTCTGAGCAAGACAGCTATGAAAATTGCCTTTTTGGGCTATTTTGGAACAGACTAGGAGCAGACTGAAGAACAAAATCACCTCTGCGGTCCTGCTTTGCAGACAGGTTTCGCATCAAAATAGTTATTTTCCTGATCCAAATCATGTGTCAGTCTTCTAGAATAGTCCATTGCCTTGCCTCACTCACCTCTGTTTTCCTTGGCCAGGTTGTCAGCCATCTCCCAGTAGTCATAGCTGTGCAGGATGCTGTTGGTGATGCTGACATGGTTGGCGGCCATCTGATGAATGCGCTGCGGGATGCTGATGATAGGAGATGGGGAAGGGGCCCCTGTGCTCCCCTGGGATCCTACAGAACTGACTGGAGAAGGGCTAGGGGACATAGGTGATGGAGTTCCTGTGCTCCTGGAAACCGATGTTAATATAGTTATTTAAAAGGTATTGGGATTAAAAACATGAGAGTATCAGAACATACCACAGGTAAAAATATATGATTTCTGACTGCCAATCTGATATACGTTTCTGTGCAACTTACTTTCCACTGGCACCCCAAGGAGATGGGTTCTGGGCAGCTTTTGATGAATTCTGTAAAGGAAAGCGTAAGTCACAATGCATGTAATTTATATAAGATTACAAAATGAAAACATTAAAGAGTATAAAAGTACAGAAATGTAAAGAAAGTGATGCAATTGCATCTCATGATGCAATGAGCCCAGTCAGCCTAGTTTGATGTTATGATGAAGCAGTGCTGCAGAACACACTTGAAACATAGTCTATTAAACACCCTGGCATAGGGGCTGATTAGGAAAACAGGCAAAATGGAAACTTTTCACAGAAATCCTGGGAATTCATAAAGAAAAAGTGCTGTCAGGACTCTTTGTGAATTTTAGGCTGGAATTTCTTGTGATGAAGAAAATGAGAAAGATTTCCTCCCACTCTTCTGCCCCCAAGGACCAATGTCATTCCCCTAGGACCTGCAAGACTGTGCAAATCTGCTCAGCCTGGCACCCACAAGGGATCTGAGGATCTGCAGCTCAGGTGGGTGTTTTAACCACCAGGCTCAAAAATCTTGCTCGTGATTGCTCTTCGCGGAGCTGTTCCCCTTGGTCCAAATATGGCAGCACTCACAAGGTTAGAGGGACTGCCCATATTAGACCAGTGGTTTTCCTAGCTGAAGTATTCCCCAGAAATCCCCAGAAGGGGCCATTAGATAATTTAGTGTGGTCTCTTGTATAGCTGGAGTCATTAAGACTCTCTCTCTGGTATACTGTGCTCAGGCTAAAGAATTTAATTGCTTGAGAAGAGACTACCTTGTACAAGCACTGTATTTACAGAGCAGGAGAAATTGAGGTGTCAGCAGTAATGGAGACTGGGTGGCTAAAATTATTTTAGTAGTTAAACCTCCAGGAGCTGAAGGGAATTCAGTGGCTGGTTCCTGACCATTTGACCTGTGGAAAAACTCCTCACCTCCCAAATGACTGATTCAGTCCTAGGCTGTGAGAAAGAAGTCTAAGAAACCAAGCTTTTCTAGGTCATCCCATCCACAGCCTCACATTCAGCAATGGCCAGTCTGATTCTTCAGAGGAAAGTAATCTTCTTGTGCTCTACCCCAAAGCCACACCTGCAGGTAATTGTGTGCTGAGAACAACCCTCTCTTCCTGACATCCTTGTGAGACCAGACAAAGTCCTGCAGCTTGAGATCTGTTTATGGATACTGTTTTAAATGCAAGGCTGCAGGTGTTGTAAACTGCAGGAGTTAAAAGCAGTACCAGCAGTACCAAAAACTCTTGGTCTCTCATGGCTTAGCAAGGAAAAATGGTAAACAAGGGGCTTCAGATGTTCATGGATTTCAAGGCCAGGAGTAATCCTGCAGTGCACACAATCTGCAATTCCTGTTTTCCACCAATCATGGCACTTCTAGAAGAAGCTAAATGACTTATAAAATTCATCTTATTTTATTCCTTCTAAAAGGGAATGGCCAACCAGCTAGCCACATAGAAATTCTTAGACACTATTTATCCTCCTTGTTCTCCTGTGTGTCCTGTTCTATGTTTAGCAGGCCTCACGATTAGAAAAACAAATGCTGTTTCACAGTTTCAAGATTGAATTTTCCTAACTTCAGTGCTAGGTTTTAGATTTTATTGGTCCAAAGCCTGGAAAACTGCATGTCATCTGCAAATTATCAGCTCTGTTTCCATGTACACAGTGATCTCTTAACCCATCCAGCACTAAACCGGACCCATCTCCTGAGCCTCTCTTCAAAAAAGTTTGTTTTCTCAGTTTTGATGTATCTTCTGAACTGCCTCTTGGGTTTCCACGTATTTTATGTGCACCCCAACACTGGTTGTATTTTAGCAGTGATCATACCAATGCTGTGTGCACTCTTGTCATTTTTCCTGCTTTTTGACACTGGGTCTTCTACGTCTCAGGTATGTGATATGAAAAATTAAGCTTTGGAGTGTCCCACAAGGGGTTCTTCCTTCAGAGGGTTTTCTTTTTTTTTTTTTTTTCTTTTTTTTTTTTTTGCAGGAAAAGCTAAGGTGTGAAAAGATAAAAAAGGGAAAGTTCTCCTTTACCATCTCAACTAGAACCAACCTGGGAATCCTCAGCATTTGATTCTCTTAAAGAACAGATTCTTTTTTTCCCCCCTTTCTTTTCTGATCTTTCTCAGAACTGCTTGTCTTCATCTTTCTAGTGTACTGGAAACTGAGTACCTGTCATTTACTTACAGAGTTGGAAGCAGGAAAATTTGAAAACTGGAGTCAAGGATACTTCCCCTGTAAATGTAACCAACTTCTGCCTTACTGTACAAGTACCCACACACCTTTTTCTTATGTTTTAGGTATATTGCTTCAGATTCCTCTCAGTTCTGAACCAGAAAGGTGGGGGTAAGGATTCTAAAGAGTGTAATGTTGTAAGGCACCATCTCTTATCCCACTTTCCCTACTGCAACCCACTCTCCTGGTTTCTTTATGCTCTCATATGTGCCTGGCCCCTGAATATCTGTGCCTTCTTTTTAATTCTCTGCTGCATTTTTTAAATAATGGAAATAAAATACTTAAAGGAGATTTAAATAGTATTTTTTTTCTTTTCTAAAAGAAAAGTGTGTCTAATTTTCCCTGCAAATGTGTGACAAGGTTTAAAATCTTTCTCTGATTGATAATATATGTGGAAGTTCTTCATGCAGTCAGCATTTCATGTCACTTGGTTTTGAAAGCTTTTAGATACCAAATATGAAAGGAGTGGAGAATTGGCTTGTTTTCCACTGAAAATTATAGCAAATGGATTTTTTTTCCATTTTTGCTTTCAAAGGTGAGAATACTTTCTAATGTGGAGCTATGCTATCATTGTATCAGCAGGAGCTCTGCAAAAAACCAAACTCTTCTTGGCTACAGTAGAGTGTAAGTCCATTTTATGTTTGCTGTGAAACAGTCTCTGCTAGCAGGAGACATTTTACATGGTTGAGAGCTGTTCTGAATACAGCTATTCTTTGAACTGGTCAAGAAAAATAAAGTATTTCAATAAGCACATATTTCTTTCCCCCGAACACAAGTAATTGTTAGAGAAACATAACGTGTTGAATTATATATTGCTAAATTTTTGAAGCAATTACACTGACTTCAATTTCCATTTGACAGTAATGGATCTGTCAATTCCCTTCCCTGTCTTCATGTGTTCAGAACCTGGTCATGAGCATTCGTGCTTGTATTTGAATTTTTTTATTAACAAAATGTCAAAGAATGGATGTTTTTCATTTCAAGGTTCTTCCATCTGCAAAAAAATTGCAACAGATGAGGCCTGTGTTCAAAGACAAATGGCTCTTCAGGTTCCTCAAAGCGGTTTGTCTTAAAACACCTGTATGTTCATTCATTTTTTTTTCAATTGGAAGATAAAGGTTAATTTTTGTGTTTGTCAAATGCTGGATGGATTGACTGCTAGGTGCTTCACCTGAAAGATTTTGTGCTTGAGATACTTTCCAGAGAAAGGCTGCCTGTTAAAGAAAAGATATTAAAATACTTTGAGAGACTTTCGGTCTTTTTCAAAATAAGCGGTGCTTGGACTTGTCAGAAGTGAAAAACAAAAGCAGAAACAGGTAAAGCAAAGCAGGAAGGGGAAGCCAACAGTGTCATGTCAGGTGTGTGGCAGGTGGTCTGTCTGCCCTCTGATGCCTCTGTACAATTCCTGCTGAACTCCGTGTGAGCTGTTTGACAATTCCCTGGGTGGAAGGTGTCCCACTGCACTTCCCTATCTGCATGCTGCTGAGTGAAAGACCTGTATCTGAGGACTGATCTAGATCAAAGTCTTCAACTCATGGAGACTCTAGTGGGAAGTGTAATCCTGAAGGAGATTCTTAGAGCAAAATCTGCAAAACCTATTCACAACAGAGCTGGATAGCACTAGACAATTGACCAAGAATAATCTGAAAATACCTGTTTGTTAGTACAACAAATTTATCATCCTTTGTGAAGGGACACAGTGTGTATTTTTCAAAGAGGGATCCTTGTGAAGGTAACAGAACTACCTAGAGCTCAGATGTTGCCATGGAAGTCTACAGTAAAACTCCACTGACTTCACAGGGGACAAACTGTTCAAACCAGCACAACTACTGTTCTAGTAAGATGCTGTATCACCTGTAAAGACACATTGATCTAAAAACATGCCATAAAATATGCACCTTGAAATACTCAATAAGCGCTTTTGAATACTTGACTGCGTGATCTCTCTTGAGTCGGAACATCCTCCAGTACAGAAGGGCCAGGCAGCGGTAACTGGAATATAAGGGAGAGCAGAAAGTAAAGGGTAAATATCTTAAATTCTCAAACTAACAGAGACTGGAAGGCTGACAGCACCTTGCTCACAGTTTTTATCACCACTTGTTGGCAATACTTCACACTTTGCCATGGATTCATGAGCAGCCAGGGCAGGTCAGGCTGACATATGCTACCAGTGAGGTACTAAACAAACTATACTCAGAAGGGTCTGGGTTCCCAGGCCTTCATTCTGACTTGAAGTCTGCACACTTGACCAAAAGCCTCTCCCAAGAAGAGAGACATTCTGGAACCCAACATATGCATTTTTTAAAATTTTTTCTTGTAAATGCATAGACAGCTTTTTGAGATATCTTATCCTGGGACTTTACTGCAATAGCCTGCAACCTGTATAGTGAACTCAAGGTATAGTGGATGTATTTTGTATACACCTAGTGGTCACTTCCAGCAGCTGGAGATAAAGGGAAGCCTTGGACCTGGCACAGATTTCAGTGGCCAAGCTCCTCTGTAGGAAACCAGAACAGAGATTGTGTGGGAGCCTGGAGCTGTTCCCAGGCCACTTGCCTGATTTGGTCCCCAGAGGAAACCAGCAGTGGGCTGAAAAACTCAATGTGCTGTACTGGAACTGCCTGCCCCTGTGCTCCTCGTTAGTCTGCAGAATACCACACATCTTTAAAGCTATATAATTAAATGAGAGTAATAGCTATTGACTGTAATTATGTATCACAATAGCTGATTGTCAGTATTCAAGACACATATCCTATTTTCTTTGCTAGTAGCTTTAGGTGTACCTGTCTATTTTCTGAACTGAGAATCACCACCACCTCTTCCCAGCAAGCTTTTTGATTGAAAGAGCATGAAAAGGGGGGCAAATGTGAAAGTACCCCACAATAACTGCTTTAGAATCAAAACCCCAGTGTGTTTTGCTTTTCCTTTGGCAGCAGAGGCCTTGTTTTTAAAAACAGTATCTATTCTTGGAGCCAATCCGGAGTGCCGAAAGGGGCCTGGAGTTTGGAAGTGCAGAGTGCTCCCCATCTCCCCGAGCCCAAGAGCTGCCCACACCTCAGGGAACGCCTGGAATTAGAAAACTGTGCCTGAAAAAGTCAATGCCAGCCGGGGCTGCTGAGCCTGCCTGGCTGCTGTCCGGAGAGCGGCGGTGAAATCCCGGCCGTGGCCGCTGGAGGACAGTGTCTCCCCAGGAGAAGCGGGCCGGGAGCGNACTCTCCCTCTGTCACCTTCACAGGTACAGCACATATGCAAATGGTGTCAGCTCATCTGCTGGCTGGCAGACGGTGAGTTAAAATTGCCATTCATCGCCCACAGAAGGCTCCGTCTGCTTTCCCTCGCGCTGACCTTTCTCCTGCTGGAACAGATGCAGCGGCTCCCTGAATTAGGATGTGCTTCCACACGCACCGAAGCGCTCCGGCAGTTCTCAGGAAGCCTTTGTAATATGGCTTTATATGTCCTTTTTTACCCGTTCTTTAGTCATTTTCCCACCTAAGCATTTTAAAAGCAATCGCCATTAATGCATTCTGTGGGCCTCCCGATGGCACAGAAAACCAGTGACAGAGAAAGGACATTTAAAAAAAAATTGCATCTCTGAATATTTTGTTCCCTTTTATACAAATGATTAATTAGGGCTCCTTATTTATGGAGGCTAAACATGCATTTAATTTGGATTTTTAACAGATGGTTAATAGATGTTAAAAACACACTTGCTGATTGTAAATGTCCACTTACTGAGACTCAGTAACCATGTAATAGGTATTCTACATAGATATTGAATTAAAAATTGATTTTAATAACATTCTAGTATTTTAATAGCAATCAGCAGCCATCCTATAGAATCTAAGGTGCTTACATATATATTTAGAAATCTCAATTTAGTAGATAATCCAAGAGGCTAAATTATCCCCATCACCATATTGCCCTTCATATAATATAAATATAATTTATGATTATTGAGCCTAAAATGTCAACCACAAAAGAAATCACTGAGCTGTTGGTACAAAAGTACATCACTCATAAAAACAACAAACCATCAGGCATTTAAAAATTAATTACACTGACGTACCATAGCCAACCCGTCACAGTCAATAAATAAGTATGAATTCCTTATTTACAGAGACAGAATGCAGACTCGGTACAGTGATACAAGGGCTGGACCTTCCCTGAGCAGAAAGCATTCTCTTAATTTCAATAGAGAATATAATTCTATCTGGCTGTATCCAGCATCTGATTTTCAAGAACTGGCTCACTGTGCAGAAAAGAAGCCTTTTGAGGAAAGCTTGATCTACTAACCATAATGCTGCCAGCTGTTTGTCTTCTGGCGTGGCGTTGGGGCCTGAGTGGGTTTTTAGTCTCACTGCATACCTTAAGCAAGAAGAAAAAAGCCAATGTGAGTTAACTGAGACAGCTTTATATTACTGATCAGAGAGCTACGCTGGCCACTGTCGTTTGATCTGCCCCTTAATACATATTTGCTCAAGCTACCAGACATACATGTGTTTTTCCTGATTGTGTTTCAGAGCTATTTTGCCATTAGCAGTACATCCCTGCACTCTTTGAACAGCCATGAACTCCCTGGATCACCTGTCAGTCCAGAGGGGGGCCTAGCTGGCAAGGTGACACTCTCCTACCAAAATAACCTCTGCTGCTGCAGAGACCCAGTTACACAGAGTTCATGCAGAAAGGGTTTGGGAGGTTTGAAGGCAGACAGCCTGCCTGGAAGCTGGTGCTGACCTCACCCTGCCAGTTCTGAGTGTGTCTACCAAGATTTTTTCCTCCGAGCACAGCACAGCAGAGGAGGAACATGTGGCTCAGAGCTATTTTTGCTCACATGACATTACATTCAAATTCTATAAATATTAAAGATCCACAGAGGTAGCACTGCTGTTTCAAGAGTGTATGTGCTATGCAATCACAAATTGGTTTCTGGAAATCTCAGCTTCCAGCTGAATACCTGAACAACAGACAAGGTTAGAACAACACACAGTGCTTCTGGGCTCACTTCCAGAAAAATACCTGTTCCCCATAATTAGCTGCTTGTGATTTTTTCTTACCTTTGCTTCCAGACTCTAATTCTGGTATCTGTGCAAAGATTCAGTATGAACATTTTGTTTCTACAAGCATACCTAACAAACCACTTATTTTTCTGAGTTTCAGCGAGATCAACAGCAATTCACACTATAACACGTCACAGCTACACACATTATTGAAAGCTATGAATCTGCAAACAAAATTCATTTCCAGAGTTAGGACTATATATTTACTACCATGAGAAAAGACAGGGCAGACAAAAGAAAGAGCTTTCTGCCTTTTGGGGAAAAAAAAAAAAAGGGAGGAATTACAGAGATGGAAAAAGAAAAGAAGGAAAGAATTGCAGAGATGGAATGTACTATTCTCTTACAGAAAAAAAAGTATTTGATTTTGTTCAATAACTTGAGAAAGCTGGCCTGAATCCAGTGAAATGCATGAGAAAACAGCCCTAAGTAGAATGAAATGCAGTGGAATTATTAACATGCGAGAAAATCTTCACATCAACATTAAGTCCAAAAGAATGCTTTTGTTTTAGAAGCTCTGATTCATTTTGAATATGATTAAAAATGAAAATGTGTTGCTTCCTATGAACTTAATCCTGACAAGAACTGCATGGCTGACTGTCCTGAGGAATGATATAATGGTCACTGTCACTGCAGATTTCTCCGCTAGTGTGTCTGGGCTCGCTCTCTTGCAGAGTCCCTCAGCTGCTGCAATTATTTTGACCTTTGTTTTCTCTATCAATGACACTGCCAGTAACGATAATTTTAAGTACCAACTGTAATGAAGGAAAGGACTTAAGAGACATATTTTGTTCAGATGGACTGTGGATGGCACTGAATTCTAGACTGCCCTGTTTGGAGAGCCATGAAGACGACGAAAAGTAGGGGTAGCTCTGGGGTGAGCTGTGCTCCTGGCTCCACTGGCTACATTAGGAGCACACACATCAAATGCACTTTGAGTGTCCATTTTCTATCGCTGTTCACATCTTCTTTCAGGTAATATTTAAACGGCAATCTTAAACATGTTGCAACATTTTTCAAGTTAGCACTCCGTGAGAATGTGTTGTTAGTATGGATTACTTGAGTAGCTCAGGGCTTACATCATGACATTCTTGAAGTAATTTGCAATTCGAGTAATATGAAAATCTTTGGAGTTTTTTGTTTGTGTTCTTGTTTGTTTCTTTCATTTTTTTTTTATTCTTCACAGTTTCCTAATTTAATTTCCAAAGAAATCACAGATACTACATATACATTGCATATGACTAACCAGGCCCTTGTAAGGAGTTCACGTCTACCCTTTTACTGCATGTATGAAACTATGTGGTAACACAAATGAGCATGTTTTCACAGAGTAACCCCTGGGATAATCTCCTCCCTTTCATACCTGATGAGTTCAACTGTTTCTGAATACATGGTATAAGGGGATTTAGATTCCATTGGGCCTTGTTCCATTGCATTTCCACACTCAATAAACGATAGTGCTGCTTCTGCATAATTCAGTGCCTTTCCAAACTTCTCCACCTAGAGAGAAAAAATAAGGACACAGAGATATAGTGTAATCATCAAGATGTGGTTACATTTGATGGGATTTTCTCTACATATATTGTAAACTTGACACAAGTTGATATATCTTCATATTCACAATTTTTCCTGTGAGAAAGCTAATACCCATCAAACGCTGTTCATCAGTGAAAATCACATGATACAGGAAATAGAGCTAAAAAAGGCTCTGAGATATTATTTGTTCCACTCTCTTGTGTCCAAAGGAGGGTAAGCTCTGCCTAGGACATTCCCAACTGTTTTTGTCAAAGCTGTTCCAGAGTTGGAAATTCCACAAACTCATGCTGCCTTTTGTTCCAGCTTTCATTAAAAAGAATTTCACACATCTTTGCAAATGTAGTTTTTTATAATTCAACAAAGAAAGGTAATGGATATCGTGAACCAAGAGACTTAAATAATTTGACTACTAAATCTTATACAAAGGCTCATCTCTGTTCTCCTGCCTTCTTTATCCCTACCATTTTCAGTATTGTTCTCCTCTTGTCAGGAATTTGCTTTCTACATCCTCCTCCTCTTTCAGGGACTGCTCTGCTCCCTCAGCATCTTCTGCCATCCTCCTTCCTTGCCCCATTTCTTCTCCTATTTTTGGTACTTCTTTGACTCTGTGTGTGTGTTTCTGCACTTACACGCATACACATGGATGTCCTCAGTAACAGTGTATATGCAAATACGCATATAATGTTCATATGTGTACACTTATATGCCACTTATCTGGCCTCAGAATTCCATTTTTGATGTGAAGAGAGAGATGAATCACACTAATACCTCTCTGTCCTGCCTTCTCTCTCCTTCAGTCAGAACTCCTGCGGTACATAAAGCCCATTAATGGACTGGATGCATTTGGTTGAAATCTGATGCACACAGTGAAAGGTTAATGGACCTTATTCTTTTCCAAGGGATAAAAATTTTAAATAGTAACTTTGGAATGGCACACTAGCTTCAATCTATTTTAGGTTCTTATATGACTCCCATTGCGATCATACCAGAGAACTTCACAAACTTTTTATTATATTTCTCCCCCTGATGCTTCAGTGCAGGTGGAAAGTGCTATTATCCCAATTTCACAGATGGGGGACTGAGAAGCAGAGAGACTTGGAGTAATTTTCAAGCTGCTCACTCTAAGTGCCTCTGTCAGGTAGTAGAGTGCCAAAGTAGGAGGTGTCGAGCCCAGCAAGGTGATTCAAAGTGCCTGGAGGCACTTTGGCAATATGGCATTTTCCCCAGGATGCCTACACAGCCAGGAAGGGAGAGAAAGCACCTGCAAAGGGCTGTTCATGAGGTCTAAGTAAGGTGCTGGTCATCTTCCCTACACCAGCTTCCCACTAGTGTAGGGAAGCTGAATGGGGAGGACATTTCAACCACCTGATACTGATAGAAGGCTATTTAAACCATGTCTAGTGACTTTCATGCTGCAGACTTGTGGCAGAGCAGAAAATAATGCTTGCAACTCCTCTTTCTGAGGAGTCTACCATAAAAACATTTCTCTCCAGGCTAAGAATTTCCTTTGCATATTAAGTGATCCTTTCCATTCTGTTTAAAGCAACACACTAAAATGCACCATTTGTACTTCTCCACAGTATTTTCTGATTTTAAGACTCACTTTAGAGTAATATGGAACTGAATAAACCATAGAAATTTGTGCTAATAAACTCAGGTAGAATGTAAAACTCGGTATTAGTGTCCTAAATGAAAGACCTGCTTCTGCTTCCTTGGCCTTTTTACATTCTGCACAGCTGGGAAAAAAGGTGAAGAAACAGAGGCTCTAAGCCACCTTTCTTCTTTCCTGATGGTATGATAGCAAGTGTCTGTCTGACAGAGCAAGGCAGGAATGCAGCTACTCCTATCTGCCAAGCAGCCACACTAATGCAGGGTCCCACTTCATGTTCTGCCATCCCAGAGACCTCATGTTGTTAGGGTTGTGCTGGCTTGTCCGTGGTGCTGGAGAAACACAGCCTTGGAGAAAACTGAGGCACAGCTAAGCAGAGCTCTGCTGCAGCACTGCATACTTCATTGCACCCATTTGTTTGGAAGGATGAGCATCTCTTCAGTGCTCCATATAACCTCAGATTCCCCTTTCTCTTACTGACTACATTTTTAGACAGGGTCAAGTATCTGTTTGCTGCAACAGTACTTTGTGTCCTAGGTGTTCCTCTAGGGCTACACAGATTCCTTGGGTGTTTCAGATTATGTTGGGAAACATCTGCCACGAAACCAGGATTCTTTTGGCACTAAAAAGCTGAAGCTCTTTTAAAAAAGTGCAAATACTTCAGCTACCAGACCAAATTTGGAGATGCAATTATAGGACCTAGCCAGCTAGTTAAACTGAGAAGATAGGTATGTGGATCCTTTATGCAGCCTCCATTACTATAGTTACTAATTAAAGCAAGGGGATAAATGGAAAGTTTTATTTATCCAGGCCTTTATCTCAGTAAGTCATTATTTGTTAAGTCATAGTTTACTGGGCTATGAACATTTGATTATATAAACATTTCTTAATTTAACAAGCCTAGCCATCCTTATAATAGATTTTATAATTACCCCAGGAATACTGCACTGATGAAGAAACTGCATTACAAAAATTATTTGGAGCAATGTAACTGGAAAGAAAATGTTCTCACCATTGCATCTGCTTTATGCTTCTTCCGTTTAGCTTCCTGCATAAAGTAATCTGCATTGCGTGGTCTACCAGGGGAAAATAAGAAGACATTTTATTATTTTCTGGAGTGCGGAATATTTTAAGGTTATTTTTTCCTTATTTTAAACCTGATTTGCAAACATTTTTTATGAAGAAAATACACTTATCATGTAACCATGCATCTTCTATTTTCAAATTGCTGCCTGTGGAGACAATAGCATTTATGGCTGTTCCCATTCTTTAGAAGTCAGTGATTCAAAATAAAGAAAGGCTAATAAAATGCATTTTAATGGATTATATAAACTGCTTCCCAAATTAGTGCAGTTCTGATCTGCAAAATGGATAAAGCATTAAGCAGAACCAGATATTCTGTCTTCTCTTCTGCCTGGTGCTTGCTTACCTCTTTCACTATTCATCTCTGTACATAGTTATTTGCCTTGGCTTCTCCCTCCTCTCAAAACAAGTGTCTGTTTAATCTCTCCACACTGAAAACACACATTGAACCTGCTTGCCTCCACAGCTACATCTCACTTTTGTCCCTCTTATCTGTAAGCATGCTGAGTGCTGTTTACTTTTGCTGCCTGGAGTTCATCTCTGATTCAGTGCTGGGCCACCTGCTGCAATTTCGCTGGCATTCCTCGTGCCAATTTCTCCATTGATTTCTGCTCAAACAGATCTGGGACAGATTCTGTCCCTTCCTTAACCTACCTGACCTACTGACTGCCAGGCACAAATTCAACTTCTGTCTCTGTCCTGAAATTCACAAGTGCGTTTATAACCAGATTTATCCACTCTCATTCAAACTGAAAATGAACTGTTGGCTCCTTGTCACCACGTCAGTGAGCTCCTCATGGCTGAAGCAAATTTCTTCTTCTCCTCCCACAAACTCTCCCTACGGCACCTTTCTCAGTCACTGTGGAGAACAGCCATTTGCCATGTCATTTCAGACCATAACCTTGCATCTTCAGTTGTTGCATCTCATAAAAGTCTTCACATTTCCGGACCCTGCATATTCTTCCTGTCTCATATATGTGGGAGGTGACCTTCTTTTTTCTCTACTCAGCTAAAATATGTCCTGGCTCTTCTCAGCTTATACTGAGATGTTACTACATCCTTGTCTCCCTCAGAGAGGAAAGTTTTGACTTGCAAAATAGTTTTCTTAGCATTGGTTAGAGTGTCCCCATCTCAAGAAAATGAGATATTCCTGAGTAGGTGGCGTATGAATTCTGATGTTTTTACTATTCATGCTTTTAAGAGCTTGGTGTTGTAAATGATATGTTATTATTGTCACTCAGCAATCTGTTGTGTTAACTCCAATAGGCAGCTCAGCTCCACTCACTCACTCACTCACTCACTCACTCACTCACTCACTCACTCACTCATTTCCTTCCCATGGGATGGGGAGACAATCAAGAGGCTAAAAGCACGGAAGAGTAAAAGTAAGAAAACTTGCACATTGAGATAAAGACAGATTAATAGATAAAGCAAAGCAGAACAAGGAATTCATTCACTGCTTCCCATAGGCAGGCAGGTGTCTAGCCATCTCACAGGAAACAAGGTTTCAGTGTGATTAAGAGTGACTTGGGAAGACAAATGCCATCACTCTAAATATTCACCCCTTCCTTCTTCCTTCTCCTCTCAGCTTTATATGCTGAGCGTGACACCACACAGTGTGGTCAGCAGGGGTCAGCTGTCCCAGCTGTGTTCCCTCCCAGCTCCTTGTGCAACCCCAGCCTCCCTGCTGGAGGTGTGGGGTGAGAGGTAGAAAAGGCCTTGAGGCTGCATGAGTGCTGCTCAGCAGTAACTAAAGCATCCCTGTATTATCAACACTGTCATGATCCAAATCACAGCACTATAGGAGCTACTATGAAGAAAATTAACACTATCCCAGCCCAACAAATTCGTATTTCTAACTTTTTTTTTCTTGAAATTGAGATTTCTCAGCACATGTATTTAACAAAATGTTTTGTGTCAGTCAGAGAAGATGCAGATCTAAAAAGTGAAGTGGGATGGATGAGTAAAACGTTCATGCTGATAGCAGTAAGAACATGCTCAGATCCATAAATGAGGTAAGTGGGAGCATGAGGGAACCTCTTGACAGAAGAAGGCAGCCATATAACTTCCTTAAGAACATAAGGCTATTTGAATGGTGTATTTACTTTGTCTGTTTCTTTCTACTTAAGTCCACACAGTTTTAAAGACACATAATTGCATCAGAGAAGGTTAGTCAACCTTATTTTGAAGGGAAGAAAGGCTAAATATAACTAGATAGAAATGCAATTCAAAGTCTGGCTAATTTAGAATAATTTCTGTCCTAAAAACCTTGTTGATATGAAAAACAGTTCCTCTGTTCCAACTTTCTTTAAAATATTATTCTCCCACAGACTGAAATTTCACCTCAGCTTACTCTACCTGTTAGGTCAGAAAGAGGAATAGACAGGTTTGTGTCCCAGCATCTCATAACCTACTGCCAATGCAAATACTTCCTATTCCCCAGAAAATGTTCTTAATAAGAAGAACCATCCAAAACTGGTCTTGGCCAATTACAAAACATTGAAACAGTGTTAACTTGATGCAGAAAAATAGCTGTGTTTTCAGAAACACTGAAACAATTCGTTAAAAAGTGTTAAGTTTCGTCTCTCTTTGTCTTGTGCAATGACCTTGGGAAGATGGTTTACTATGAAGTATCAAAAAGCAAAGCCAAGAAGAAAAATCAACAAACCAAGTCTCATCTCTCTGAAATGATGAAAGTGATGAACTTTTACATGAGCCTGTCAAACTCAGGTCGTATTTGTTAAAATACATCCTCTGTAACATTCCCTCCTGTATATCACCCTGCACTGTATGTCTAATTTCCTTGTCTGAAGCGTGGTAAGAGGCTGTAAAAACAAAGTGAGATAACACAGTGTAATTATGGTTGACTTATTTATATGTTAATTGTAAAATGGTTTTCAACTTGCAGCAGGATTTATTCCTGCATGAGACATGAACATTCCTGAACCAAGAAGACTTGTAGTGAGTGCCCTGCTATGGGATGGTTAAGCATAACACAGAAACTGAAGTCATTGGTTTGTACTAAGCTGCTTGCAAAATCTAATATAAAAAAATAAGCTATTAAAATGCCATTTTAAAGCAAATCATAAATATATTCTCCATGTCAATGTTTAGGTATTTCCATTCGTAAAATATAAGACAGATTTAAAAATCAGGGCCTACCTAAACAGAAATTAAGATGAATTGGGAAAAAATGGATAGGGCATCATTTTTATTATCTTCTTAAACAGAACTTGTTCAGTAGTGTTAATAAACATGCCAAGTCAAATTCTGATGTCTTTATGCCACCTATGAAATACTCTTCTTCAGTTTATCGCTACATGTTAATGACCTTTCTGTTCAGATAACTAATGTGCATGTTAGGTGAAAATGGGAAGCCGAAATGTCCAATAGATTCAATGTATGTTTTTGTACCATTTTAGTAACAAAAAGGATGCTTAGATTTAATTATTTTCTGGGGTTCTTTAAAATGAGAATTAAAGGTTTCATATTCAGTTTTGTTTAGGTTCCCACTGCAAATGAACATAATCTGTCTTTTAAAATTCAGTATACTAGTTTAAATTATGTTGTGAAGTAAAAAAATAAGAACACCCTCTTTTATGGGATCCTTGAAGATAAGAGGTTGCCTGAGTTCCTGGACATAAGCAGACATAAAAGAAAACTGATGCATAAATGATTCTGGAGAGGTCTTTTGCATGCTGCACATTTTATATCTATGAAGTTTGTTAGTCATATTCTGATTTTGCAGACTCTGAAGTTACAGTGACCAAGAACCCATCTCTGCTACAAACGTGAAGGTCCATGCAAACCTCCTCTGCAGCTTGGCCTGTTTAGTTACATTGGTGACAATCTCTGACTGGAGACTTTACAGGTAATCTCACTGGATGCTAATTTCAGATACCATATGTTATTGATGAGAGGCATCTTGAGGAGAAGTAAATGTGTTTTCCCATTGATGAGATTCAGAAAGATCTGTGGCTAAAACCCTTTTCAGGTCTTTGGTCTCAGCTTTGCAATCCCCCTGCAGATCACATCCTTGCCACAGCCAGAGAACCAAGAGAATAAAAAAAATTCTATAGGATTGAAATGGTACTGGGCTACTGGTCAAATGGGAGTGCCTGTGAACAGCAGAAGCAGAACTGGAGACTCTAGTTTACTGGTCATTAATGTAAACTGAAGTCACAAGGAAACTTATTCAGTGACTTTCGGTTTTCAGACAATTGGGTCAGATTCTCCTCTTAAGTTAGTTACAACTTTATGAATCTATTGGCATCAGCACTTTCACTCCGGATTTACAAAGAGAATTCAGACCTGTTGTTGGAAAAAAAAAATTAAAAAGAAGTCTGACTTCAAATTAACAGGTAGAAATAAGTGTTTTATCTCTATTAACTGCAAAGAAAGTCTTTTGTTTCTGAGTATCTGATTGTTGGTACCTTTAGAAATATAGTCCTCTTCAACAAAGCCAAAAAGGAGTTCTAATACACTGCTCTAATGCATCTCATATATCTCTCTGAATGGCAAGAGAAAGAGTGTAAAGCATTACCGCCAACTAAGTCAGGCCGCTGGTGAATTCTCCCTGGGATCAAGTGTCATTATGTGAAACTGGCTGCTCTTGAGGAGAATTTACCCTACTCTGTTGATTGGGGAAAGCAATCAAGTACCGCTGGAACCATTTCAACGCATTCTCAGTCAACACTAGGCAGTCACCTAGGCACTGCAACAGAATCCAGCCTTTTACAGAACAACCCCCCCACGGCTAGATCTGATAGTACAAACAAGGCCAGGCTTCCTTTTCAGCAGTGGCATTCAAACCATTTATGACTTTGACAAGGGCAGCCTCAGTAGCATGGCTGTGGCTGAATCCAGGATGAAATTTATCAAACAATCCTCCACTGTCCAGAATTTCTCTCACTCGCCTTGGCACCACTTTCTCTGGGAGCTTGTCGAAAACCAGCGGGAAAGACAGCGTTTCCATTGCTTGTTATGTTGCGCGGGATCCCAGCGTGAGGTGGGATGGCTGCGGGCATCGTAATTACTCCTCTGCCAGAAGCAGCCTTTCAGAATTTCCAGGCTGTTGAGCTCCTCAGAGTGGTGTTACCACTACCCAGGTGAATGCCTGCGTGTGTATGTTTCTCTCATCCTATTTAGCCCTATGCCATTACAGTGCATCTCTGCCATCTTTGTCTTCTGCTGCCTCCTCTGAATTTAATTTACTCCAGTTTAGCAGATAATTGCAAAAATGTAAACTCATGCAATAAAAAAAAGGGAAGAGAATCAAACAAAGTGAATCAATAAAAGCCTTACTTTGTACAGTCATTTATCAGCATCTACTGCAAAATAATCTCATTGGAACTCAGAGCAACCACTGGTATTTACTGAGTATGGTGTAGCTTAGACTCCAATATACAATTTTAATTATGCTGCATTCAAACCCACATTTTTCATTTAATTTTTGTATTTTATATGAACTAAATACTAAACTATAGCATTTTCTGCTTCATTTACATAATCTACCGCTTGAACATTATTTCTTACTGTTGTATGGTGCTTTATGAGGATACATTAAAAAAACCTAATAAAAGTTCAATTAAACATCATAAATGTAGCCAAGTACATATTTTAATACCCTTCAGAGATAATACTGCTGAAGTGTTGTAAAAAAACAAGCTAGTGCTTCCTCAGTGTACAACAACTGCATGTAGTAAAAGCATCTTAAATCATAATTCTAAATACAGGACCAGTTTCACAACTTCAGTAATCTAAACCCTAAAAAAATGAATATGTTGGAGAGGACTAGAACAGCAAAATGAGCAACTTTAAAATGTGATCAGAGCTAGGGGCAAATCAGAAGAAATTGGATAGCCAGGGTAAGCCCACTACCAGTTTTGAAGCTGTGGCAGTATGCCCTGAACTTTCAGTCCAGGAGAAGAAAATCCTGTAAGAGCAGGAAAACCACGTAACGGGAAAGGCAGGTGTACACAGCCTGTTTGCTGTCTTGTAGCAGGACGTATCAGGAGCTTGTCTGACATAGATAAGGGTGTTCATCTTTGGGGTGAATGATAGAGCTGAGGGGGTGTTACTATACAAAATAGTGTTCTCCCCTGATGGATCATAGCCTCCTGCCCACTCCACGACTTAAAATAAATGCTGTTTTATGGGACATGGCACTGCTGTGGTCTGAGGCATGACACACATAGTGGCACACAGGCTGGGGGAGAGCCCATGGCACTGCAAAAAGTGGGTACCTAGCTCTATGGAAGTCTCATGCTCACCCTGGCAGACCCAGGAGGCCTGCAAGTCCAGCAGGCGAGCATGCAAGTGGAGAAGGCCAGGAAATTAATAGTGAGCCATTTAAATGACAATACTATAGGCATTTTGGAAAGATAGGAACAAAGGATCTGACTGGAATTGGGCCAAATGTGAGAAAAATTTACCTAATCACACAACTACACAACTGCTATCTTGTTTGGTTTAGTATAACAAGGTCAATAGCTTAGATAAGATGAATAGATGAATAGTACAGATACCTAGAGAGGGAGTTATGGTTGCAAAAAATAGCAGACAAAATTAAAGCCAAGTATCTAATTTAAATGAAATGCAGGAGATGAAAATAAGCGGGGACTCCTATTTTGGCAAAAATGCAAAATCCCCCTGACTAACCCTGTCAGTGTAGTGAAATACAAAAGACCATGAGAAAGAGTCAAAATCTACTACAAATTCCTGTGTATGACCCAGATTAATGACTTAAAGATATACATGTGAAATCAATATCGAGACTAAAAGACACAAGGGCAAAACATACAAGCGAAGAGAGGGGGATGAAATAAGTAGTCACAATAGGGACTTGAGTTCCTGTTTTAAAAGCAGAGGGAGAAAACACTGTGTGCTTGCAGATGAACTACAGATTTATCTATTTTGATGTATGTTAAATAGTTCTGAATAAAACTAATTTCAGTCAAAGATAGAGTAAAAGCCTTGATAATCAAACCTACAGAGACAGGGTGGAACCACAGCAGTCCAGATCCATTTTGTTTTAAAATGCCATAGAATGATACCTTGAATTCTCAAGAAGCATCTGAAAAGCAAAGGCAGAAAGACCTTTCTGGGAGAGAGTCTACCTGGCAGCCAGCTCTGATGTTTCCAGCTCTGATGAGGGAGAAGACAAAGTGTGGGTGAAACTCTAGGTACAGAGTTTGACAGTACATGTGAAGCCTGGGTCAGTGAATGGGTATCTATGCTGAAAGGAGGCAACCCTGAAACAAAAACTCTAATGTTATTTTCTCATGGTCAGCATACATGGAGAAAATTCAGTGCCGTGAGTAAGAAGGGAAGAAGAGGAACACTGGGATGGCCAGATGAAGTCTTGAAATCCCCTAAAGCCAAGAAACTGGGAGCAATCCAAAGTAAGCATATGAATTTGTAAGGAGCTTAGTGTAGTAGGTGTTGGTCTGACTAGTTATTTTCTAGATTGCTGATGAGAAGAAAGAGGAGCCAGTCTGTTTCTTAACTGTGCTCCTCAGGATATGTTCAACACTACAAAAGTACCTCTGAATACTCCAGGAATCCTTGAGGCATTTTGAACAATTCAAGTAAGATCACTTCCAGGTGTATGAGTCACAACCCAAGAGCACCTTTTCCTTTCCACTCTGAAGAAGAATAAAAAGGAAGAGAAGACTGAAAACGAGACTCTTGGGATTCAAGTCAAAACAAAAGAGATGCCAAAAAGCTATTTTCATAAGCTCTGTGTGTAACACCTTTACAGGTGAGTATTTTCTGAGTATATGGTTTACAGTTTGACAAACACAGGAATTCTATTTCACAGCAGGATATGTCCCTTGACAATGTAAAGCCTGATGGGTGTCTGTAGCACCTAAATCCATAAAGGTGGAAGAGACATTCAGCAAAATATGAACTTAAAAAAATTGCTCCTATAAAGCAAGAAAAAAAAAGAGTAAATGAAGAAAATTGACACCCCAAGTTTGAAATTATAACTCAAAATGCAAGTAAGAAAAGAATTCTGAGGAGCATGTTCTGATTTAGCTATAAGGAAAGCTGGGAAGCTGGGTACACTCTGATATTTTTTTTAATACAACATATGCAGTGTTTTGAGAAGGGTGCCCCTGGGCACCCATAGGATGTCTATGCCTAGCACTTCAAGAACAGACCTTGTTCCTAAATGCAGTTATTGGGAATTCTGTTATTCAGTGAAATTACAGAACAATTCAGAATGGCTTGAAGCATTATTATGTACCCTTGACAATGTTCTCTTCATGCAGTCATAAAGTGCAAAAATCCAGGAAATTTTACTACAAATTACTACTAGAAACAGCATTGATGTCATTGACACGTGTGGCATGCTGAATACCTCTAAGTATATCTAGATTTGTCAGCAAACAATGGCAAGCCATGGGAAGTAGAATTTTGCCTGTGTTTTGAAGACTCTTAGCTATATTTACTGTGATACTGCAGTGTATGTGTATACAGCACTCTGCCAAGCAAGATATACTTTTTACTGACCTACTTGTGTTCCAATTTATTGCTAGTGACAGCTGTTGCCAATGATCTGGAGAAAATAAATTGAGAATAAAGAGACACTGACTGGTCAAAAAAATTAGTTGTTGTTTTAAATCAAATATAAGGGATCTAGTCTCTTAAAAACTTTAAAGTCTGATTAAAATTAAGACTTTAAAGCCATGGCTGGATTACAGTAATTCAGAACTTCATGGATTATGAGATGAAATACTTCATAGGCATCATTTAGGACAAATGCTGCCATTAGGATTACTACATAATTTAGACCTACCGTTTTGCATTTCTCCAAATCCTCTGCTGTGGTGCTATACAAATTTGAAAGGCACTGGCTGCCATGTTCAATTTGATCCTTCTAACATGTGAGTCAAATTTGTTGACATTTAACATTTGCAGCCAGTTTAATCTGCTACATTTCAGTGACTCCTCTGCACAGGAATTTCAGAATGAAGATCTAGTGTAGCTGGTATTCTGGTGGTGTATCCCAGCTGCAAGTTGTGTACGGCAGCCGTAGTACTTGACAATGTCCCTCCTCTAGTTAGCACAACAAGCATTTCACTGGTTTTAAGGCCAAACTTAGACATATTTGATTCTGTGTTTTATCTTTTTTGGCTTTTCAGATTTTTTTTTAGTGGTCTACAAGTTGCTTGGGGATATTCTACACAGAAGGCACTACACATGAACAGTTTAATTGTACCTCTCTCTGAAAAGGTGAAACAGTTTTATTGGAGATGCCTGCCAGAGAAATCACTTGTATCGCTAATGGAGAAAGCTAGTAATAAAAGCCTCTCAGATGATAAAGATGGTGACCAAAGCATATCTCCTATGATTATATCCTAGGGGGAAAGAGAAACAAACCAGTCCCCTTTTTTTGTCAGCAGCTTGAGGGAAAATCAGATGAAGATAACAATAGTTTTGTCATAACTAATGTTTTACATTCTAATCCAGAGATGAGCACATTCTACAATTTTGACTTTTATCAGACACTCTGACACCTCTCTGCCTTGTATGTACATGTTTCAACAGCAGAAAAATTGAGCAGATGCAAGCAAATTATAGATGATTGAGTATTTTAAGAGATATGAAGAATTAGGTAGTATCTATAAACAGTTTCATGTTTCCTCAATGGAGATTGTTGATTAAGTGTACCAGGACAGTTAAAAACATGGAAGGAGGTGAAGAAAGAGGGAGAATAAGGATACATACACAGGGGAGAGTTTTCTTCAAAAGAGGTGGAAATACTGATTACATTTATTCAGCTTACAACTGCTTATGACTGCCATGAATATACACAAAAATTAATCTCACCAGCCCTCTTTTCTTGACATACAAACCAGTGACATCCTTTTGAAGTCCACAGGAATTATTTACACCTTATAGTAGGAAATGTGGCTCTTTATGAGAGGCTGCTGTCTCTCTAGTTAACCTCGAGACCAGATAGTGTGAACAAGCATAACAACAACAGTGATAATAATAATAATAATAATAATAATAATAATAATAATGAAAATATTAAAAATCCCAATTCTGGTAGAAAGCAGTTCCTAAGGAAACCAGGTTGTTTGTTATCCCAGCATTTCCTTTGGTATAAAGGAGTTTGAGATGTCATGGGTGAAAGTCTGGGACTATGAAAAATATGTCAAGGTCACACAGCTCAGAGCTTCAGGCAATTTGAGACATTCCTTGAACAGAATCTCTTCTGTACTATCCAGAAGCAAGTATCAGTATTTGCAGGCCATAACATTACCAGCCAAAAATAATCTTGATTTTCTAGATATCAGGATTTCAACCTTCAGTTTCACCACTACACCTTATCTAAATAATATGTCCTAAATAACCTTGGGAACAAACCAGCTATTTTAATTTACCAAAAATAAAGACAGTTACAAGCTTAAATTATTTTAAGAGGAGGAGAGCGAAGGATGTGTGAAGAATGCAGGGGAAGTGGCGAGGGCCAGGTACCCCTCCAGATACTCATGCTAACTATTGCTGCTTCCTGCTCCCCCTGCCTTTGTGATACCTCTTTCTGAGCAGAAGTAGCCATGACAGCAGCAGCTCTCAAGGCTCGGGGATGTAGGGATGACTCCACCCTTGGGCTTGCCCTGATCACCTTGCTTGGGCATTGTGGGACTGGAGCCCTGCCAGCTGCATTCTGCATCCTGGCTCTTAGCTGCCTGTCCTTTAGGGAACAGCCAGTCCTCACTGCTCCCTGATGATCAGGGACTTTTGACAAGGGCTTGTAATGACAGGACAAGTGGGAGTGACTCAAAAGTCAAAGACAGTAGGTTTAGACTAGATGTTAGGAAGAAATTTTTTACTGTGAGGGTGACGAAGGATGGGAATAGATTACTCAGAGAAGTTGTGGATGCCCCATACCTGTAAGAATTCCAGGACAGGCTGAGTGGGGTTTTGAGCAACCTGGTCTAGTGGGTGGCAGCCCTTCCCATGGAGGCGAATTGCCACTCAGTCATCTCTTAAGGTACCTTTAAACTCAAACCATTCTATGACTGTTATGATTCTATGAATTCTATGATTCTGGGGTTAGAGACTTAGTTATGATGAAAAATTAAGGTTTTATATAGTATTTCTCATTCATTTCTCAATGTACCGTAAGTTTTACTATAATACTTCAGGCAATGTCTCAGTCCTGTTGGACCAACTGTATTTTTCTGTCTTTAAATGCCATCGTTTTCTTATTTTAAAGTCATATGTACTCACATATCATCGAAGACAAGCTTTGTTCTTCTGCAGTCCCTGGGTGTGGTGGACAGAGGTGACCAAGGCTCTGTTTGGAACTGTGGCTTATTGCAGAGAAGAACATTTTCTGAATTGATGTGAATTGCTTTCTAGACAACAAACAGTAGATAAGACATTTAGGAACATTTTAACTTCAAAAAAACCAAGTAACAAAAACTAGAGCGTCTTTACATTGTATTGTAAATTGGAAGTTAATTTTCCTGCTACTTCAGCAGGGAGTATGTGTAAGTATCCTGTCACTGATGGCCACAAATCCACAGATATTGCTCAGAGCACTTTGTAAAGGGTTGGAGTTCAATATGATATACAGCAGAAATTGAGCTAAACTATTAGTAACTATCAAAATGCTCTGAAACAGTAAGTGAAATTACTGAAGAATAGATCTGTTGTCATTTAGAAGAGCAAGTTAAACCTCTTGCCTTCAGCTTCCAATGTAGCATTGTACCTTGCTTAGGAGAGCATGGCTTATATTTGACTTGTTTCACGCTACACTGGTGATCTGCCTGTGTTTGAATTTGTACTCCAGGTTTCTTTGTTCTCTGGACCCCTGATCGGCTTGAAAAATCACTTCTCTGTGCTTCAGTGGAAGCACATGTCTTTTGGCAGGGTCTCGTGGACTCCCTCAGCTGCAGCCCTGTTCTTCATGTGGTCTCCTGAGCACCTTCCTCCCACCAAATGACCTGCTGTGGGGGCTACTGTGCACTGGTATAGTGCAAAACAGAGGGCCCCAGGCTGTTTTTGCTTGATAACGACTGCCAAAAAATGCTGTTCATTGACAGGTGACAGGCAGAAAGGCACCAGGGACATGGGGAAAAAAGCTCAAGTGGATAAAAGTGCACAGTGGGCAAGCTTTGCTTGCAGTTTCTCACAGAAATTTGAAGGACCACTTGGGCCTGCCAGTTAGGTGGGAAGATGGGACAAAACAAAGCTAAGTTTAACATTTATAGTTCATGAGCTCTCATCTTCTATATGGCACATCCGGATCAGTTCATCAGGCTACAGTTTTCAGATGAATAACCAGATACATAAGAATTTTATTGCAAAGGTTGTTAAACGTTGACCAAATGGTGCATTGCTAGACTATGCAGAAAATTTCAGTGAAATGCATTTGCTAAGGGTGTGGATCATAAAGCAATCATCTTTTACTTTTGATTTCCAGCACATTTGCCCGTGAAGGAATTTAAATTATTTTCAAGATACCCAGTGAAGAATCATAATTCTGAATGGGTTATAAACTTCTGAATTTATGTTTTAGAAGTTAAAATGTTTAGAACTTTACATTTAATTAATGAAAAATAAATTAATAACTATAATATGTTAAAGGCCTTTTTACTGGAATATTTTATGTACTTTTTCTTTTCCAATTTACCAAAAGCATCTGTAAGATATTCTTGAAAAATACAATTTACGGTAACTTGTTTTTGAAAACATGTCCAAAATTAAGATTATATTTACTACTTCCTCCTCCGATCTCATATTTAAGTATGAACATTTATACTTAACAGATAGAGGGAGGCCACTTATCCCCACAGCAAAAGTTGCTGGAAGAGGCCTTTGCTACAATTCAGGTAGTTTGTTTTCCAAGAAGGTGCTTAGGCACCAATACGTAGACTTTGGAAGCCTCTTGTATATCAAATAACAAACACAGCACATAGATATAGAATTAAAAAACATGAACAGCTTTTGTAGCAAGGAGAGGAACATGGGCAGCAGAGTGCCTTAACAGTTTCTCTAGATGCTACAGCACTGGGCATCAAGATGATGGTATCCAAATTGGTTCTTCTAGGTATTTCACACAAAGCAGAACAGTGTCATTGGGTGGAGGTGACAGTATTCTGCCCTTGGTCATTTACTCTCATTGTCCTGTGAGCTGGAGTGTAGGGTATGATTTTAAAAGATGAGATGAGAGAGAGATGGAAATTCCCTCAATCAAAAGAGCTAACAGGCTGTTTACTCCAGCATTCTAATCACAGAACTTATGCATAAATGCGGACAGCATCCATGCATCCATTCCTCTCTCTCTGTGCTCTGAAGGCAGAGACCACAATGCAGTGTTGTAGTACAGCTTTATCTGGAAGAGTGCTCTGGGCACACTTAGTGTGAGCAGGACTCTCTGATAAGGATATGAATACTTGGGCTTTGATGGAACTGAGTTGTGAGGCTGGTGCTAAGCTGTTCATTGGAATAAGCAGAATCTGAGGAAATTTGTTCTAAGACAGGTAGAAGTCTGTAGGAAACACCCATGATCAGGCAATGGCTGAGTATGCCCCTGTACAGTAGGGGCCCTATTGCACCATGAATGTAGGGGGCTTGCATCACGCCCAAGCAATGCTCTGGAGGCCTAAAGCCATTCGTTTTGGGCCATTGGCTTTTACCTTTTGCTTATGTAGCCTTTGTTATTTGCCTGTTTTACAGCCTGCCCTATTTTCTTTCTTCAGTGCCTCGCTAAACTTCAAACCAGAAAAGTTGAACTTAGAAAAGAACATTAATTATAACAACTTTTTTTTGCATAGCATTCTGCAAAACTATCACAGACTCCAATACAAAGTGAGAAATATATTGCTAAGCTTTATATTGTGAACAACAGCATACACTTACATTGAAGTCTCCAGGATGTGGCTGTGACTGGATTTCACCCTTATGTTTTTTGCTGGAGGAGATGGAAGGTAATAGACTGCTGCCATTAGGTCTGCTGGAGGAAGTTAAATCATCGTTGGAATATTTGTGTTTTGATGCATCAGAGAGGGGAGAGACGGGTGACCGAAGCATTTTCTCATTTTTATTTATTGGTATTGCCAAGCTGGAAATGGAAATTACAGTAATGGAGTGTCACAAAGCTGGCTTTGAGAAAGGTAAATGTTTTATATATTACCAAAACTTTGAATTTAAAACCTGCTGGCAGGATAAAGTCTATTGGTATCTGGAAACGAGCTTACAGTATGGGGACCAGGAGTTCATTTACAAATTTGTATCATGTTTCTTCTCTTTCCCTTCAAGGCAAATTGTCATTCTGGAGTTAATATAAAGTCTGTATCAGAGTACTTGAAAAAAAAAATACAGAGATAAATGGCTACTTGCTCACCATTTCTTAAGGGATAGCTGGAGATGAAGATTAGGCTCTGAAGTGTAAGTTCAGGTTATGGAGCCCTATTTCACCATTACAGGTGACAATTTATAAGCCAAGGCAATAAAACCATATGTGAACTAAAACAGGAAATGTGTTTAAAGATGACTGGCTTGCCTTTGTGCTCAATGCCCAGCCTTTGGTAGCAGTGTTTATACTAATCTAATACAGACTTTGAAGACAAAGAAAGATAGGCTGATAATGCAGACAAAAGGAAACATATGCAAACAGTAGACACAGAGAAATGTGAGCTGCTCTGTCTTTTAAAGCAGAAAGTAACATAGACAGTATTTTTAGCTTTCATTTATTTGAGAGAAATTTTGGATGAGAAGTCAGACAGACCATATGAATATGCCCAGAAATAAACTTCAGATGCACTAATTTGAAGAAAATATTTAGCTGAAAATCTTAAAGCAGCACACAAAAAATGCAAGTTTTTTTAAGAAGACAGTTGACATTAAGACTAAAACTGTGATTAAGGTCAGAAAGACAATTTTAACACTATACCTTTCCTTGTCACATTCCCCTTTATTCAGCCTATTACTTTTTATGAACAATTCTCTTTTCTTTATAGTTACTGTATCAGACAATATACACTTAATGGAATCGCAAAAAAGAATACAGTAAAAACTATACTTCATTTCTGCACATAATTTCAGGGAACATAGCTAATTAAATGTGCTCTTATCACACATTTGTCCATTTATCTGGCAAGTCTTTAAAAAGTAGCTGTAAAAGAAGCCCATGAATTGTAATTCAGAACATTTACTGTTTCACATGGCATAGTACCTTTAAAACACTATGTCAACTGTTTTGCTTTAATGACCAATGGTGTTTACAAAAGAAAGACTCGAAGTGTGTAAGGTAGACAACTGTGCCCTTCTTCTCCCCCTAATTAAAATAAGATCATTAGCGCTATGTTGAATGTACAGGCTGATGTTGTAATTTCTTTTCCTCTTTTCAAACATATACCCCTGCCTTAGCTACCCATATTTCTACATCACTGTTGAAGTGTGGGCCTAAAGCATCCAAAGAAACTCTTTGGAAGTATACCCAAGCCTCAAAAGCTTGGCCCTGAGCTTGTGAGGAGTAGCTGAAATTTCTACCTGTGCTGCACACCTCCTGCATGGCCTTTGGACATTGAGTAGGGCCCACCTAAACACACTGTGAGCAGTCAAAGTGCAGCAGCACATCTTAAACTGAGAAGCCATGCAGGACAAATTGCAGCAGAGGAGAGTCTCAGAGCTGTCATCTGCTGGGAATGGGCAGACTCTGGATCTGATATAGGTGCAAGAGATTTGGGGTATCTCTGAGCCTGCAGCCTTTCTTGTCAAACAGGACCTTACTTAGTCTCCATCTCAGACTGTAATTCCACAATAGAAAATGTTCATGGCTGAAGGTAGGATTGCTTCTCTCATTGCTCCCTACCCTCAGCTCAGCTGCCAAAACTGTCTGAGTGGCTTTACTGGAAGATGAATTATACAACTCAGGCAAAGAAACCCCAAAGAAATAAAAAAAGGAAAAAGCCAGAGAAAAAGATAAAATGAAAAAAGAAAAAGGAAAGAAAAAGAGAAAGAGAAATAGAGAAAGGAGGAGAAAAGAAAAGGAAAAGAGAAAGGAAAAGGAAAAAGGAAGAAAAAAGAAGAAGATGGAAAAGAGAAAGGAACAAAAAAAGAGTTTTGGTTTCAAACAAGTTTCTTGAGCATATTTACAGGAGTCCCTCAGAGGCATCTATGGTGGTATAACTGGAGAGGGTATGTGCCAGCATGAGCAGATGATGGTTCCAAGAGGACCAGGACGTCACGATACCAGCACTGCTGGTTTAGCTACAGCCTCAGTAGCCCTTCCTCAGCTGGGGGAATATCAGCATTTGATACCATGTCCTACACTAGCACAAACCACAGAAACGTCTTGGAAGCAGAGCAAACCAGGAAAGAATTAGGAGGCAAATGTACATTTCAGAAATTCTTTGTTTCTCTAATACACGGTTGCTACCAGAAGTACTGAATATAATGTCAAGAAAAACACAAATTATTGTCTTGCTTCCAGGGAGCACAGAATTAACCCTGTGACACAGCAAGCTATGACAGCCAAAATTAATGCAACGTAAAACACATGACACTGTGGTAACAGGAACGGCAAGTCTGCATGCAACCACCCACAAGAAAGGAACTGTTCTGGGCATTGTTTCCACTTTATGCAACGTATGTGACATGTCAGGAAAAAGAAATTGAATGCATATTTTTGAATAAACACTATATGTGTATAAATATATATATATATATCAGTTTCTTCCGTGATTTTTTCCAATATCAATGACAAGAATTGCTCAATCTCATGAAAGATGGGTACAATAGGAAAGCCTAGTACAAAAAACCCCAAACATTTTCTTAGTTTATAGCAGTTTCACCCCAAGAAGTACCCTGATACTACCAGAAAAGTAGTTAAAAAGAAAAATACTGATGACCAGCATGTACCAAGCAGCATACAGCTGAAATCTGAAGAGGTGCATGTCTAAGTTTGACTGCTGGAAGCCCCCAGAGAAACTCAAGTATGATTGCTCTGACATTGATAGGGCTCTCTGTGCATAAACCATGCCAGCAAATGCTAAATATTCATCTTTTGTTTTTTGCCCTATATTCTTTGAAAATCTTGCTTTTTAAAAAGTCTAAGTTCCTTGTCCTAGAATACTTGCTAATTACACAGAATGGAATGCTTGTAATCTCAAAAATATTGGATCTCAACTATATTCTGGAACTGAGTATTGCAGGCATTGTTATGAATATTGTTTTCAATCTTTTCCACAGAGCTGATACATAATTCTGTTTATACAGTCAAACTTAAAGCTTGAAACTTGTAACACTGTAAGTAAAGAAAGGGCTATAAGATGGTTGTATATGTGAATTGGTGCCTACAACACAGCGTTAGGGAATATGTCTTGGACAATTGCACTGCTCTAGCTATAATTACTTGTTCCATGAGCCTCACACTTGAGCTCACAACTTCTTTGTGCAATAGGACAAAAATGCAAGTACATGAATGTGTCAGGAGCTACTAATTTGATCATTAAACCAGAAGAACAGAGAATGCAGTGGGTAATTTTTCAACATAAAATGCGATAATTAAAAAATAAATCCTACTAAAGGAAAAAAAAGTAACACCTGGCAATAAACTGCAACTAGTTATATGATACAGTGGTAACTAAGGAGGAAGCTTACCTATTTTCATTCATATTGCAGTGATGTGCTGTTGTGATGCTTTGGGCAGAGGCAGCTAATCGTGAAGAACTCTCTCGCTCTAAGTGAGTCTTCTTGATGTCTCTGCACTCTTCCTCATTCTCACACTGAGTGAAGAGAAAAGTAATAATTTTTCAAGGTTTAGATTTACTACAGATCCAAAAATATTTCAACAAGTCAGGGACTGATATTTTCTGACATTTTGTTACACAAGACGGTACTTTCTTTGAGTATATATCTAACATGGATCACAGCTGATTGGTCCTTGTCTTAAAAAATAAGATCTAAAGAGGCAGCATGTAAAGAAAGGGGTACAATATAAAACTTGGTTTCCACTACCTCCCCACTTGAACCAGGGTTGCCACCTTTCAGATACCAAAAAAAGAAGAACGAAAAAATGAAGAAAGATAAAACAACGTGGAAGACTGCTTTATATAAATGGTCCCCAAAAATATACTGATCCATCTGCACACATACAGTAGCTTAGAGGGCAACAGATGACTGGATGCAGAGCAAAACTGTCCAGAAATTGAACAGATGGTGATTCCAGTTCAGAATGACTTGTGGGGTCGGATTGGTACAATGAGACCAGAAAGCCTGCTTGGTGGCCAGCTTTGGCCATGGAGTGGAGGGGGCTTTCCCCTTGGCAACAGAAAGTGAGCGGGAGAAGTAGGGCAGAAGGGTGGATGTGAGCAGAGGGCTGTGCCCACCCAACCGCTGTGACAGTGCTGCTGAGAAGGGGGCAGCTAATGGACTATGGTCCTACTCCTACACCTGTAGCCCCAAAGGAAAACGGGTGTGAGGGAGCCAGGATCCAGAACCAGTCAGGTCCCAGGTCTCTGCGAATGCATCGCTCACAAAGCCAGGGCTCCCTGCTGGGACTGAAGGACTTGCCTCCTGCTGACAGTCTGAAGTGAAGAAAGACGCTGCCTCTTCTTTTACCGCAAACGCAGTGATACTGTGTAGACTACGACAAGATAGCAAAATGTTGTTCCTTTGCTGACCTAAGCATCATTTCCATATGCTCGGGTTTTGAGAAAAGCCTCAGAAGAGAAAATTATGCTACTATAAAGGCAGTGCCTTTGCTAGGGCACGCAAAGGCACACGCCACCAATCAACGCTGTCTCCAAGGGGCTGTGATCCCTCGCGGCCGGAAATTTAATCTCCTCCTGGGATGGCATCTCCCTTGGGGTTTGGCCAGTCCCTACGTGGAAAGCAGGGACAAATCCCAGCTCTGAAACGCCAGCCTGGAGAAGACGCTGCCATCGAGCACTGTATGTGGGCGCCAGCGGTGTTTGCCTCCCACTTGCTGGTGGCTCCCCTACCCCCTCTGATCGGTTCCCCAGCAGCTCACCTTGCGTTTCCTTCTAGATTTCGGTAAACCCTTCTCTGCGGGGGGTTCAGCACTACTACCCTGCGGGAGGCTGGCCGCCTGGTTTGCTCCGGCGCTCATGGCCAGCGGTTCTTCGGGCAAACGCTCTGGAATCCTGGACAAAAGAGCCAAGTCAATGTTGACCCACAGCGACTTTACCTCATCACTGTCTTTCAGAGGAGACAGGAGCTCATTCCTACCGAAAGGAACCAGGGTGTAAAACTGTTCCTCCAGCTCCTTTGCTATTTCACTACTAGTCCTGGCATTAATAGAGCCAAAGGCACTGCAGCCGCCGTGGGGTTTGCTGGCGGTGCCGGTCCCCGCGTCCTTGGCCCCCCGCGGCTCAGGCCCGGCTGCCGCTGGCGCCTTGGGCAGCGGGCGCTCCTCCCGCTCCGACTCAGAGCCTGAGTCGGAGGAGGATGACGAGGATGAAGACTCGGTCTCGATGAACTCCTTGGATTTGGGCGCCGTTTTGCTCGGCCCTCGGGCCCGACGCTTCTCACCAGCTGCAGCTGAGCGGGGCTCCCGGNGCCGGCTGCCCTTGCTGCCTGGCGCTTTGTTGGCGGTCCTGGGCCGCGGTCCGTCCCCGGCGGCGGCGGCTGCGGTGCGGCTCTCCCCGCTGCGGTGCTCGGCCGGGCCCTCAGCCGGGGTCTTCTCTCCTTCCTGCCGCTCTACCTTCACGCGGCCGTAGTAGGGATGGGCTTCCAGCGCCGGGCCATCGTGGTGGGTTAGGATGGGTGCTTTGTGAGGAGTAACTTTGTTCAGCCACTTGTCCAGCTGCCACTTGTTGGACGAGGGCGGCTCAGGCTGAAAGGGAAAGAGAGGGCAAAGAGCTTAGTACCGAGACCCTGCTGCCCCCAACCCGGGGTCCCTCAGGGACACCGAAACGCCGCATCCCTCCGGGCACCACAGAGATTCTCCTTCGGTCCAAGAGCCGCCCCAACCTATGGCAACTCCTTGGCACTGGCCCTGCGTGCAAGGGGGGAAGTTTTTGGTTTCACAATGGGGTTTGGAGTTGAGAAGAAGGGCTTCTGTGATTCCTCATTTCCAGGGGAGATTCACAACAGAGAACTGTCATTGGCCTTACTGGGAAACACTTCCAAGTTTTTAAATAGGAAAAAAATGCAATGGTTATAGGAAAGGAGGAAAATAAGGCGGAGTACAGCTGAGGCTAGGGGAGGATAGCTATCAGGAAAGCTACAGATGTGTGTTTTGTGCCCTGTGCCATTGCAGTAAATACAGAAAGCATTTAAAGAGCATCCAAAGTGGCATGTGGTGGGGAGTTGGAGGGCTAACCAGGCATTTTATGTAATCTGCCTGGTATTGACATTATAATCCACAAACATTTGTTGTGTGGTGGTGCTGTCAGGGGTTCATTTTGTGAGTATTGTTTGGCTGTTAGTTTTTCTTTTAATTTCTGTCACAACACTATCAAGTTATAAGAGCACATCTAAAACATAATGATGTTTGGACAGGGAAGAAGTGGGACAACCATGATTTCAAATGTAACCACAGCTCAGACAATGTTATTTCAGAACAATGTGTGACTGTTTTATAGTGCTTCTTGCAATCAATAATTTGAATGTAATAAAATGAAGAGGAAAGGCAAAACCCCCCAAAAGAAATAGATGCTGGAGTAGATGGCTAGCCATAACCTAACCCCACAAAAGCCAAAGCGAAAAATTTCCTAATTTCCTTAGATGAAACCAAAATTTGATCCACTAGGCTATTGCATGTGAATAATCAAAAACCCTGTCATGAGTCGAACATGAAAACCCTCAGTGCTCTGGAAGAAAGTTTGCTCAAGAGAGAATATCCACAGTCTCTAACTTAAAAGAATATCTTCTTATTTAAAGTAGATGCCTGAGGGCAACACAGGTTTCCTGTACAACTAAGGATGCCTTCAGAATCACCCAGTGAGGATTGTATTCACTCTACATGGAGAAAAGCCTCCCAAAATTAGCAAAAATTAGACATTGGAATTCATATGAAAATATTCCTTTTAGCTAAAGTGTCTAATTTACTCATTACTGAACTAGACCAAACCTATGGGAAGTTTGCAGGACTGCCTCATGTTTATGTTTTTTAAAGTGTGCTCCCTAATATCTTACATGAGGAATTTCTTTCCTGAGCTGTAAATCTTGAAAATGGATGGTCAATATTTCTCTTGGATGAAGCTGTATTTTTACAACCCTTAAGTCTTTATCTAAAAATGAACAGCATTTTTTTTATTGCTGTTGAAAATACAGATACATATGTTTGCTGCCATTCACTGTGCACATGTTGAATTTGCTAGATATATAATAAAAGTTCTATATATATGGAAGTCTTTCCACTGTTCAGGTGTATTTCAGAAAAGGAGATGCATCAGATGCACATGGGAAAAAATACACCTCTGCCCATACACAGAGGTCAGAGTGAGTGCCACTGTAAAGTTAAAACCTTCCAATTCATCTGTTACTTCCCATTCTGCCTCTTTATGTCTCTTGTAATTGAAAATGGTGGCTTACAGATTTCAAGGGATTACAGAAAACCAGCAGAAAAAGGTGATTACGTGCTACAGTGTCATAACCTGGCAGTGCAATACTTTCCTAGAGTGGTATGTCTGCTATTTAGGCATAGTAACTATACTCCTACCAACCTATTCACCAACTATGAAGTTTAATAAAAAGGATCAACAGTGTTACCAGCTTTACTGGTTTTGTCAGGAGTTTCAGGTGCACTTTTGAGATTTACTTAAATAAAAAATCAAATCTTTGTGGCTTCTGAAAAAACCCCTAAGATCTGTCTGCTAAAAAATCCTTTAAGATGCATCTGATAAAAATAAAATGTCTGCAGCCCATCAAGTAAATTAAAAGAATCCAAATTTAAAAAATCCGAATCTCAAAACTTTTCTCACTAATTTTGGGCCCTGATACCATTTTGGAATATTTGAGCTTGTCAGTGTAAGAGTGATGCTAGTTCATTCTTGGAAGTAATTTATTCAATTGATTGTTCTAACTGAAAATTACTGTACTTTGAGATCACATTAAAAAAAAAGAAGGTACCTTGCAAGAGAACAAATCATGACAGCCAAGAATAGATAGCAGGACTGGTAAAAAAACAGATTGGAAAAATTCACTTGAAAATTTTTGCCCATCCATTGTACATGCCTAATTGTAATTATTTGTGGGAGAAAAAGAAAATCCCTGATTTCCACTCCACGCACCATTCTATGGAAGAAAAGCTGGTTTGCTTGAATTGGAAGTTTTTCAGCAGCATGTAGGATGGAAATGCATATGAATATATATCCAGTGTATTCTGATACCAAAATGCTCTCTGCGTGTTGGTTTTGGTGTCATGGAAATATGCTGCCCCTAGGGCCTTTTAGAGAACTGGGCAGTTTTCAACTGGGGTAAAGCCAGTGCTGTCCAGATGGGGACCAGTAATAGGAATAACAGTCTGTGATCAGCTGACTTGGAATTAAATATAGGTTTGGCATGAGAACTCAAACCAGGAAACTTAACAGAACAAAGATACTTGCAGGGATCAACGTACCACAGACATACACATGTGCCAGGCTTCATTGGGAAACAGGAGGATGTGATACATTTCCTTAAATATTGTGGGTGGATTCATCTGTACAACATAGACACCTATATTTTAGCTAGTCAACAAGTTCCTTCTCCAGTCAGTGGACTACTCTTCCAGGGTGTGAAAAATTTCCTCTTGAAATAGACATACGAAATAGGCCAGATGAGCTGGGCCCTAAAAATGTCTTTTCCTCTCCACAGACTGTAAAGGGGAGGCTGAGGTGATGAGCAGATGTAGGTATCTACAGAAGTGTGCAAATTTAGGTGGGATGACTCCCACACAGCATGTCTGTATATCTCAGATCTCTTCAAGGCTGCAAGTGCAACCAGAGGCATGAATGGCATGCATCCAAAAAGAAACTTTTGTCAAAATGTTATCCCGAAACACTTTCTAAGGTAAAGGGCTGTTAAACAATGCCAGTGTAATAGGGTCAGTCTATGCTCATTGTTACAAAGAGGGACGAAAGGCATGGCTAATATGTGGCAAACCTGAAGTATGACACCACTTTCACACAGAGATAAGAGAGCCTATAACATGTGCATGGACGTAGCTCACTGTGAGGTAGGACTGAGCTGTCCACCATCCCTGCAGGCTACTCTGCCTATTGTAAACCCATGGACTAATATACCCTTGTGGTAACTTGCTTGTGCTGCCCTGCTATCAAATACTTCACTCAGGGCAGTCCTCATACAAATGTGGTGCTTTCTCGTTATGTTTAAGGCACAGATGGCAATGATGATGAAGAAGATGATGATGATTATTATTATTACTATTACTTTATCGCTCCTCTTAACACTGTTTCTAGTGCTTTAACAAATTAGAACTGGGCATTCCCATGAGTTAGGCAGAGCACACATATACTGTAAGAGGTGGTTCTTGCCACTCAAGAGTTTTCTGGAGGGAAGGGAGAGTGTAGTTTGCAGTCTTTGTCAATAACAGTCCACTGGACAGCCAAAACCCATGAATCCTATTTGCAAAGGTAAAGATAGTGTCTACAGTTGGTCTAGTGGTAAAACCCCCTTTTCTTTTATAAATGTGACACCTTAAAAATGATGTGAACTAGTCACAACAGCAAAAGGCCATTTCATCTGGTATGTGGAGCTGACAGGGCTCAGAAAGGGGCATCTTTCTCTTCTGGACTGGTTACTGTTGAGTAGCCATTGATCCTTTGTCCCATGTGATAGCTTCTCTGCTTCCTTCCTGCCTGTTCTCACTCTTGTCCTCCTCTATAGTAGGAATTCGTGGTTGTCTAACCAAAGCCAGCTTTATTAAAGGATCACAGGATAATTCAATGGAACAAAGAACAAACCAACCCAATTTTTAGCTTTAGAAATGCAGCTCTTTCCATATACTTGACACCCAAATTTTTTTCTACCATCTGAAAAAGGGTAAGGTATCATTGTTTTCCAGATTCCTCATTTATGACATTAATTAAGGTCATTCAAAGAATTCATGACTTAAGCAAAGAAACGGGAGATAGAAGTCTCAGTTCCTTGTTCATAATTTTACGTTTGGCAGTCCACAAAACTTTAACTACTCCCATTAATGTCTGAGGCACCTTAATTTGTCCACATCACTGAAACCAGTCTGAACGTTGTCTCCTGTTCTAGCTCAGCCATTATTCTTAGTTTACTGCAGACATAAAGTGTAGACAGCTGAGCTAGTCACTACTGGCTCTAAATAGTCAATGGAAAGAAACAGACACTTTTAGGGTGCAATTCATCTAATCTACTTTATATGTATGCTTTACAATGAGCTGCTTTTACACTCCAGGCAACTGCATTTAGGCACCTGAGGACAACTTGAAAATCTCAAAATGAGATAAGGAAAAAATTACAGAAGACATGAAACAGCACTTGAATTGTTATGTAAGCTCAAATGCAGAAGATACACTGTCCTAAAAATAAAAATCTTGGAGTATATGCATATAATATTTCAGACTATGGGGTGAAAAAAAAGAATGAAGGCATCATAATGGTTTGCAGATTTCTATATTAAGTTCCTCCCAACCTTTAAATATGGAGTTCCTGCCCAGCATTGTGCTGGACTACTCAAGTTCAATGAACCTGAAAGCACCAGTTAATGCTAAATCAAAAACCAAGATGTATTTACTTTTTTTGTCTATCCAATAGGTTACTTTAATTTTAAGACTAAATCTGGAATCGAGTCTGCCACTTAAACTTAGGTGGACATGGCCTCCCTTTAAGGAGCTTCCAAGGACCTACCTCTTTCCATTTATTGGGTAAGAAACTGGCATATACTTCAGAAAGATGGCTTCACTGGGTGCATAAATGTAAGTTTAAGCATTTCTGCAAAGCTAAAAGGACTTCCAATCAGAGACATCACTTGAGCATGTTTGAACTGGTGCCATCAGTCATACGTCAGGCCTGGGAAAGCATTTACCCTTGGGGAAAACACAGGTATCCTACTTCCCTGGAACACCCTGACCCTATCCATGTGTGCTGTCTTCCATATCCCATCAAGGGATGAAAATTGCCTATGAAAATCACTGCAGCCATCACATTTTTGAGTCACTTAAATTTCCGTGTAGGCTTGTTTCATACAGCATGTCCTAGAAGGCAAACCACACAAATATAATGCAAAGAGACAAGCAATCTGTTGGAACGGGGCAGCTGTTTCGTGACAACGACCACTGACAACTCAGGCTCTGTACAAAAGTAGTTCCACAGATCTCGAGAGGATATGTATAAAATGCTTAAGAGGAGGCACTTCCTCCATGTTTCCATGACTTAGTTCTCTGCTGGACATTATGAAATCCACAACCTGCCTCAGTTAATTAGCTTCCTGCATTCCCTGAGGAAATGCTGCTCAATTGCTGGTCCAAGCAGCATGGGTATCTGCCTAGATAGTAACTATTCCTCCCTTCTTGTGCTTCTTCTCCTTTCATCTAATATTTCCTTCCCCCTTCTTTCTTCTCTTTGCCCCTTTTCTTCCACCTTTGGAGATCCCACAGAGAGAGGAGAGACAGTGCATGAGATCTTTGCACTAATTCCAGCAGGGAATTAAGCAGACAGAGAACAAGGTCTTAACAGGTCAGATGAGAAAGCTCAGAATGGGAGATAAGATATGGGGTAATACAGGACAGCAACATGAGAGACTAGAAAGGAGAGAGAGATGTAGGAAGGAGACAAAGTGAGAGGAAAATTAACTGGAAATGGGTCTGAAAGTACTGTGAAGAAAAGACAGAAGATGAGTGTTAAACAAGGAACAAAAGTGACAGAACCTGAGGAAAATATCTTAAGGATGTTTCTGTGATTACTGCATTTTGCTCATTTGGAAACATGGCTCGAAATAACCAAGGAAAATATGAGGAAAGTTTTACTGTTTTTTTAGCATAATTTTTTTTCAGGATGAGAGAATAGGTGAGACATAGTTTTGGGGGAAGGATTCTAGTGATTAGATGGTTTATGTGGAGTAGGAAAATACACTGACTATATTTCATGTGTATTTACAATCTTGCTGCTAGATTTCTGAATATTTTTACATACATTAATGTGAGTGATGTGGCTGTGGAATTCATAGTTCAATTCTAAATGTGTGTATTGACCAAAACATGTAAAAATGTCAATCGCAGTAGAAAAGCAGAGCAGAGAAAGCAGCTTTGTTGTGTCTGTTGAGTTTTCTGCAGAGGTGAAAGCAGAAGGTGTCACAGCACTGGCAGCTTAATTGTAGTATGGCTAGGGTTTGTCTACATGTGGAAATTTTTAGTGCTAGCTTTCCAGATGACTAGGTTGGGCTCAGTGTTTTGCACCATGAGTAATTCAGTTTAGCCCATTTTGGAGGTGAATTGAAAGAAATCACATAAAGGAAGCAGTAGCAGAGAATAATTCACTTAGAGAGTGAGGCAAGGGAAGTGCGTGAGTGAACAACTGGTTTCCTCTAAAAATCCACCTTCAAACTGATTTTATAATAGCTTCCCTGTGTAGAGAAGCCTTTAGTTCCCTTGCAGTGCTGGGAGCCCACATCAGGACTTACACACAAAGAAAGCCATTGCTATGGAGGCAGAGTTGCATAAAACTTCAAGCAAGCTGTGAGCCTTGCAAGGTTGCTCCACTCATCTCCAATTTGAGGAAAATGTAACAGGGTTATTTCTTTCTTCATTTTTGTTTCAAATGCTTTAATCTGCCCCAAGATCCTCTGCCACTTCCATTTCACAGCATGCCGGGAGGAGGACCCTTGGGCCTTTCTCTCTGATTTTTTTCCCATACATATCCTCACAGCTTCCTTTTGTTGGCTTGGCTGGGAAAAGGTGTGAGTGGGCGTAGTAACAGAGTGCCACCCTAAGTCATAAAGAGAGAAGCTCTTACCTCTGGGCTGGAGTAATGCGAGGGTTTGCTGCCGTCACTCTCACTGGAGCTGCTCTCACTCTCTGAGTCAGACTCTGAGCTGGTCTCAGATTCACTGGAGCTGCTGCTGCTCGACCCCTTGCTGGAGAGTCCCAAGGCTCGGGCGTTGGACTGCGGCACCACCAGGCTGCCAGCCCCACACACAGCCCATCGGGGTGCAGGCACAGGGGAGGGAAGAGAAGGAAACAGGAGCGTGAACATAAAAACTCCACATGTACAAACCATGCTGTTTTAGGGAGCCTCTCTGAGTGCCTGTGAGCTTGTCTCTGCTGCTAATGAATAGTAAAGTGACTTCAACATTACATTGCTATAAAGGGGGGAAAAATACAGGGTTACTCTCATATCTATTTAAATCCATGGCCTTTGCCATCTTTTTCATTTGAGGGAGAGTCAGGTTTTCACTTCAGCTTATCTTTTCCCGTTCCACAGATATTTTAGGATATATTAAAAATACTATGTGTTAAAAAGTAGTTTTATGCTGTCTAATGAACACTCAGCCCAGAGGTGAAAGCAGGAGACCAAAAAGGTGAACAATTAAGAAATGGAGAACAATTAAGAAAGGGAGTTGAACCCCACACTACCAGTCATAAGTAGTAACAGCAATAACCATAACAATAATAGTAAAAATAATAACACATCTTCACTGGAGCTTCCAACCCCATCTTCCATTTTGCACACTTCTTCACCTACCCATAAATGATGTGGTTACCTGTATATACCATCTTCATATTGACAAATTCAAGATCTAAGACTTAGCCTGCAAAAACCTGAAGTGCTCAGGCTTGTGCTTTTGCATGTCAGCAGTGCAGTGCTGTCAGGAGAGCTACTTGCCTTCTTTAAAGTTATGTTTGCATGCAAGTGTTTGTATTATCAGGCCTGACAGAAGAAGAAATGTGTATTTTCCTGAAATAGTTGACCATGCATATTAAAAATATCACAGTCATAAAGACTTGAGTGTGAAATATCATATTAAGTCATCCAGCTTATTCCCCAGGCAATGGAATATTGTTCCCTATAGCAGGGTGCATTTTCTAGTGAGTTGTCCAATTTGATTTTAAATTACTTGAATGCAGCTTTTACTTTTACCCCTGGGAAACTTCCCTGCAAACTAACCCAAATTCCACTGTCAGAAATTTCTCCCTACATTCAACCTGAAGTTGCCCTTTTAAAATTTATAGTTGTTACTTATTATTTCATCGTATTACTAATAGTTACTATGATAAATTACCCTCCTCCCTTTTTGCTCTCACATTTTTGCAGATTGTTTTCCTGCCCTACTTCAGTCATCTTTCAGACAAGGCCTAACACATTTACTTCTTCTGATCTTTCTTCATAAGTCATTATCTCCAGGGATATGGGATCATTTTTATGGCTCTTTTTTGAACTCATTCCAATTTGTCTATATCTCTCTGATAACAGGGTGCCCAAAACAGAGTGCAGCATTATAGATGGCTTCTCAGTACAGCCCTACAATGAAGGGCTATTACCTTCCCGCTCCTTGATGTGTTGCTTCTGTAAACATATATCCGAGCTGTGAGGGAATGTATAGTCCATTAACACCCCTACTTCTCTTTCAACACTGCTTTCTTCAGAATTCCTCTACTGATAGCTACATGATTATTTGCTTCCAGAGAGATTAGCTTGCTTTTTTCTTCATATCAGATCTCATTTTCTTCTTTTACCTTGCAAGCTTCTAGCTCCTTTTGATTTATTTCTCTGCCCTCAGAGGTGTCTGCAGCAACTTCTAATTTAGTATCAAATGCAAACTTAATTAAATGGTTATTCACTTCCTTTTCCAGATCATTAATGAGACTGTTAAATAAACCCCACATGAAACACTCTGGTACCCTGATAACCATCTCTTCCCAACTCCATTCACTGATGTTTATCATTACCCTTGTTTATGCTCCATCAGTCCAATATTGTGGCTAATGCAATGTGATCTTGGAGATGCATTTTGTGAGAAATAATATGCAATAATTAATTACAGTTCTGCTATGTTGCACCTAATGAATTGTCTTTACATGTTAATGGTGCTTTTCATTATGGAAAACTGATACCTGACACCTTGCACAAGCCACATATGACAGGCAATTCCTGAGGCTTTGAAAAGAGGCCAGGCCATCAGAGATGCAGTTTCAACTCACAATTCCCCATGGCTGCACACTTTCTGGCTCTCTCCCTGCCTCCCCTAACATATGCCAGCCTTTCCCCTCTGGACCACCTGTCTTGCACAAGCCAGTATTCCCACCACATTGCCTTTACTTGCAGCATCCCCACTGCCTTTTGCTAGGAAGTGGCACAGCTGCCCTTGCTCCGGAGAGTTTCTGGTTGCTCAGGGAATCATGACACTGTTGGAGAGCTTTCTTCACCCTTCAAAGCACAGCGGGGCAAGGCAGTGAAGAAAAATTCACCTGTGATCTCACCTTACTAATTAAAAGCAAGTAAAATAAACAGGAGAGGGAAGAGCTGACATCCATTATATTTTTGATCTTTATTTCCATCCTTGTAAATACTGGACAGTAGAGAGAGAGGTTGCAGTAAAAGCTTGTGCTCTGTCAGGATGGCTTGGTGCTACACACGTGGTCACAGAAGTGTCTGCCACCTCCTGGGTGGCAAGAGGTCTGTCTTCATGCACAGACATTAAATGTACAGTTACACCGAGTGCCTTTAAAAACTTGTGATTTTGTCTAGCCGTGTGGTGTGGTTAAGACAAGATTTTCAGGCATTTGTATAACATCATTAAGGCACAGAGGTAGTAGAAACAGCTGATAAGCTTGTAAAAAATTTTCCTTTTTGGAGAAGGAAAATTGGTATTTTGTAAACAGCTTCAGGACAATGCAGCTTTCTGCTTGTACAGGTTGCCCAGTGAACTCTAGATTTAAGTTGCTCACTTATATTAACAGAGTGCAGTTAATCCCTTGCTAATAAAATAGTGAGAGCTATATACAAGCCATTATGACTAGGTTTTGTGGCTTTGATTATTTTTCCTTGAGAGAATATGGAAAGAATATGAAAAGTTAACTGCCTTTTCCGACAGTGCAGCTTAGGGAATGCTTTTGACAGTGTCTGACTCTGATGGATTTCCAGTCCTCTCCACAACAGCATTATTGCTGAAAAGTTCTTCAGCATCACAAAACATCTGCACATTTATGTCCTGCCCTTAGTGAGTGTGGTTTTAATTTCTAAACCATCTTTTTTATTTGCCACTCACTGAAGTATTCAGAAACTGCTACATAGGGGATGAGGGGGAAAAAACCCATGATAATATTTCTTTCCTGTTGTGACATGAAATGTTTTTCTAGGCTGCTGAATAGAAATTGTTACTATAGCCCTAGATATAAAATATAACTGTTGGACTCTTCACAAACATCTGGAAATCTATGTTTGCTCTTCTAATGGTAGCCAGTATACTACAAAATTTAAACTTTACAACATTTTCTCATTTATGCTAATACTGCTGAAGTCTCCTGTCCCTTGTCTACTTTTTCAATTTTGAAATATAGCATATTCTTATAAGAATCCTCATTATATTATAGTGATCAGGATAGTAATAGTTACATCTGTCTTCATGCATTCTTATTAAAAAGCAACCTTTTTAAAAAATTGGGGACTTTTACTTTGGACTGCTCTTTCTGAAGGATGTAAGCATGATCATGCAGTTAGACTGATTTACATTTTAATGGCTGTGGCACATAACATTCATGCATATTTTGCTACTGGTTTATGCCCCAGAATTAATTACCACATCACAGAGTTCATATTTTTACTTTAAGGAATTAAGCAACAATTTGGGTGAGAACCACTTTTCTTTAAAGCTCTTCGTTAGAACATGCACTTTGACTTAAGAGAGAGAGTAAATACCTTGTAAATTTACCAGAAGTTCATAATACCATTTATACCATAATACCATAATAATACCATTTCAAAACCAACACACCATCTGAAGTTTCTGATCAGATATCTCCCATCATCCTAGCTACAGGGAACCTGGGCACCCAATTGCCATGCAAGTCTCCAACAACCTGTTTTCCTACACTGTCTAGAGGACAACTGACCTTTCTTAGAAGAACTGCTAGATTCTTTGTAGCCTCAATTTTTCTCATGTGTGCAGGTTCAGAAACCCAGTGATTTGGGGAGAGTAATACTTCTTCCCCACCCAGATTAACTTGTGATCCAAGTTGAGAGGTGGAGCCATCTCAATCTCTGGACAAGGCTGAGAGGTTATTTGTGTGGGACCAGTTGTTAGCCCCTTGAGGCTGCATGGCCATGGCCAGCCTTTGAATGGCACCAGTGGTTTGAACAGTTATACAGGAAGGTGCAAGAGTTTGCTGTTCAGTCAACAGAGACAGATTCCCAAATGAAATTACTTTGGTGGCCCTCAGGAGACCTCTTCAGGTTAATCATGCTGGATCTGAGTCCCTCGCTATGCTTCATATTACGCTGCTGCTTACAGCTGCACTACTTCCCATGATAATAAATCACAGCATTCAGCACTGGCCACAAGAAGTTCCCAGACTAGGCATTTGTTGCATTGCAGGAATTCAGTCCCAAAGACATGCAGCATGGATAAAGGTACAAATAAAACTAATGCAGTTCTTTACCAAACTGCAAGTATTCAGTGACAATATAAGTAGATTCAAAAGAGTAAAATCCCTCTGATGCTGAAGAATTTGTGATCCCAGTTTTTCGCTGCGTTACAATATGAAGGCACTTTATACCTACTTTACACAGGCATGAATGATTATCAAGAATGCAACGCAAGGGAGAATCAGGCCTTGGAGAAATGACTCAGCTGAAGGAAAATATCAGAGTGAGCCTCTCAAATACTTTTCCAGCCACAACAAAGGATACTTAAATGCTCATAGAATCATTAAGGCTGGAAAAGACCTCCAAGATAATCAAGTCCAATCTTTGACCAAATACCACCAGGCCCACTAAACCATATCTCAAAGTGCCATGTCTACTCATTTTTTGAACATTTTAGGTATGGTGACTCCACTACTTCCCTTTACCACTCTTTCAGTGAAGAATTTTTCCTAATATCCAACCTGAATATCCCTTGGAACAACTTGAGGCCATTTCCTCTTGTCCTATCACTGGTTACCTGGAAGAAAAGGCTGACACCTACCTCACCACAGCCTCCTTTAAGGTAGTTGTAGAGAGCAGTAAGGTCTACCCTGCACCTTCTTTTCTTCGGTGTAAACAAGCCCAGTTTCCTCAGCTGCTCCTCAGGGGACTTAATGTTGCAGAACTTTTCACCAGCAGTGTTGTCCTTCACTGGACACACTCCAGCACCTCAATGTCCTTTTTGTAATGAGGTGCCCCAAACTGAATACAGTACTTGAGGTGTGGCCTTGCCAGCACCAAGTAGGGGGAAAATGCTTCATATTTTAGAGTCCAGCTGGTCTCTGTAATTTCACTTTGCAGGAATTGTATCCAAAGCTTTCTTATCAAAAAGGTCACTAACACTATCAGACACTATCTGCTGTATTTGGTTTTGTCTCTGGAGATAGGATGCTACTTATCCAGTATCATCTACACAGCTGTGATCATCTAAACTATTTTTCTTCTAAATCTCACTCTACTGTGCAACTGCTAAGTAGCTGTGACTTCCCACAGGAGAGAGAAATGCAACAACTAGTGAGAAGAGCTTATTTGAATAAACAAGTGACATTGTTAGGGATCACATTGTCAATATGTGAGAGGTAAGCATGGAGAGGGTGATCCAAATTCATACGTCACAAACATTTGAGAAAATCCTAAGAAAGGCTGTAGGAATACTTTGAGTATTTGGGATACCCAGAAAAAAGTCTATCATGGTCTAGAAGATCAAGGCCAACAGTGGGAAAACAGTACTCTGAAACAGACACCAGTCCCTTAGCTGGTATAAACTGTCATAGCTCCATTCACTTCAATTAGGCTACAGTGATTTAAATCCAACAATAATTCTGACCAAGACTCTGAAACACTATTTCAAATTCAGTGATGAAAACATATTCCATGATTTAAAGGAGCTCTGTTGGCAGAGCCTCTATTTTGATTCCAGATTAAAGTATCTGAAACACCACTTCCTTCTTCCCTCAGAGCCAACCTAAAACCCATCGAAGGCCTTTTAGGGGAAACTCTTTATCCCTTTGTTGCAAGAAGCAAATTCCACATGGTGCTTCCTCAAAGCACAGACTGAGAACACTGTGCCAAGATCTGTATAAGTATCTCTGCTGCCTGGCACTGAAGATATTGCATGTCTCTCATGCACACAGTAGGGAATTCCTGTCTCAGCAATTGTGAATGAATCACAGAAGCCATGAAAATGCCCACTTCTTGCTGCTGCCCCTGTGTATTTTTCAAATTCTCTTCCAGCAAAGACCTCTGAAGCATGCTTACCATGGGAATTATCTGGACTTGCAGATCAGGCCATCCCACTATTGTAACAGAACATATGGGGATATTTTCTGAGGCAACTGTAGAATGCCAAGAAATAGCACCGTAAGGATAGCCTACAGAATGAATGTGGACCTCATCCATTTGTTTCAGGAGAAAATCATGCTGAGAAAAGAGAAATGATACCATAAACTCTAGAACCTGCACAGACAAAAGCCAGATACCACCACGGTTTAAAATACCAGTACAAAGGCTGGTTGTGTATTTAGCATTCACAGATGAGTATAATCACAGAGTCATAGAAAGGCTTGGGTTGGAAGGCACCTTAAAGATCACCTAGTTCTAATTCACCTGATCTTCAGGGTCTGTTCTAACCCAAGCTTTTCCATGATTCTATGCTTCCATGATAAAAAGGCTCTGCTCTAGTTTTAGGTCTGCCCCATTGTGCCTGAATGACTGAATCAAATGAACCTTCCAGGGCTCCAGTCCCCATCCCTTCCATGGGTGTGACCGAACTTCCTACTGTCAGTGTGTTAGGAGATGTCCTTCACTATTTTTTAAAAAGCACTAGGATATTATTTTTCTGAAGTCAGTATGGAAGTCACAGAAATTTGTGGTTTTGTACTTTTGCTAACTATAAGCATTAAACCAATCAACTGTCTGAATTCTTTCCAGTTACCAATTGCAAAAACCTATTGTTCACTAACAGGAAAAGACAGCTAGCCCTGCCATGGCCTGCTGTTTCAAACTGAACACAAAAAAATGAGGCTCAACACTTCCCTTTCTCCAGGTAAACGATTTCCCAGGAGTCTGTTAATATCTTTAGGAAACAGAGAAATGTTTTCATACCTCATTCCTGTAATGGATGAGGTATGAAATGGGAGTCATGATGAGTGAGAGTCCTGGAGGTTGTTCAGCTTGTCACAATATATAATGCTTCTGTGAAAGCACTGCATTACCTTAGCTGCACCACCTTTGCACAGCACAGCTAATAAAGCACAGCTGCCAAGAACAGGGTTCATAGGCCCCACCTATATTTTAACACGTTCCCTGGGAGCTTCTTAAATAGTTTGCCCTGACAAGCCTACAAGTATCATCTGATAATGCAAACTAAAGGCAAACCAGATCTCTCTGAAGAGAGTCAGGTGTGCACTGTGCAATTGCAGCTTAATTGTCAGAATAGTCACTAAAGAAAATCTGATAGGAAAGGCTGTTTAAAAGAACAAGCTATGAAGCTTGTGCACACACATAAACAAACAACCCTGAAGAAAATTCAGTCTGGCAAGGGGGATCTACTTAAGGTCTGGCTGATACTGGAGGCAGCCAAATCACAGCTCCCACCGTGAAGGAATATGGTAGAAAAGAGAAAGCCACTAGAAAAAACCCACCTTGACTAAAAAAAAAAAAACCTCCTAAAATAAAATACCATGTAACAATTAATAGCGACACCTCTGTATAAATGGGTCTATCAAGAGGAGCGTGTGCCAGGGTATCTGAGATGAAAGGGTCCAGTAGACCTGGAGCAGCATTAATGTGGGGATGCAGTGATTAGTCAGCAGGCTGACAGCTGTGCTAGGAGCCTGGTGCCAGATTCCAGCGTCTGCTTTCCACTGCTGCCAAGTGTTTGCTTGTCGCTCCAGATAAATGGAGCATCAGCAGTGTTTTATTTGACCTGCTCACAAGAAAAATAAAGCAACTCTGACTTCCTTGGTGTGTTTGTCATTGACCTTGCATCAGCTGAATATGAGCAGAGAGAATCCCTAGTCCAGGCAAGTTAACTCTTTAGTGGAAGAGGAGTGATAAGGTCTTTTTACCTTGGTAGTTTAATTAGTCTCTTAATGGCTCAAAGTACAGTGACTTGAAAAGAAGAAATGACAGGCACAGTCTATGTGTCCTATATTATCCTTGGAAAATGGCCTCGGACCAATGGCCTGGAGAATGATGAACAGCATTGAGAATGAGAATAGTCCATGAACAGCACCCTTCTGCCTCCCTGTGAAATTAGGAAGCAATCTCTATGGAGACTTTTTCTTGAGAGGGAGGGAGAGCGGGCCAGAAATAAATTGGAACTGGATGAAGTTGTTGAGAAGATTCAGTCATAGAACACTGCTGTTCTCCCTGAGACCAAGGGCAATGGCTTTTGTGTGTTTTCCTTCATGTGTACCCCAGAACTTTTATTTTTTTTTTTTTTCATAATTTTGGCCATGTTAGGAACTTTGAGAACCCTCTATTGTCTGGTCAAGGCCAGTTTGTGCCCTCTGGAGATTCCCACATCTCTTGGTGGACTAGAAAGAATCTAGGATCCTAAGGATTGCTTAAACTGTGTGCTTGGTATGCCCAGCACCTTGTGCATTGTAATGTGTATGGGAAGCAAGGAAGGTTTGGTTCAGATTCCTTCTCAGAATTTTCCTTTCAGGGTTCAGTCACCTCTCTCTGTCCTGTGGACTGGAGTTGGTATCCAATATGAAGACCTATATCCACTCCCAACTCAGTACTCTACTATTTCATTAGAACACTATCAAAAGCTGGTCCCCTATCAGATTCAATTATATCAAAGCCACCTGTCTCAGGAAGAGGTCCTCCACTAACATTTTAAAGGTGATTCCAGCAGCCTGGTTGGCTTCAAACTGCCAAGAGACATGTTAGAAAAATAAAGGTAATTAACTTCACTGGAACTGATCATCAGTGAAGGTAAGGAACATAAGGCATGATAGTTTCAGAAACTAGGCAAAGGAGCAATGCAAAATATTCTGCAGAGTGGCTTTGACCCACCATTTTTAATGTGTCATCAGGAGCTTCTGATTACAGTTTCACTGGATATGAGCCTGGGTGTTGCTCTTTTTGCCTTGTTTATTTCCTAAAACATGAAGCATAAACTTCTATCCAAGAGAACAGCAGTTTTTGCTTGTGAGTGACAGCTTCATCAAGCCTCAGAGGAAAACCACAGCAGTGAAGACTAGAAAATCCTTGTCTGCACTGGTCTAGCATCACCTTTTTTCAGAATTACTGTTAATATAACTCATGTTGTGGCTGGCCATCAAAACAAACAGCCTTTCGTAGTCTTCAGACACATCATACCTTGCCTCAGCACAGCAGTCTTGCCTCAGTCAGCAGAGCCCTGGGTATGGTTCTGCCTTGCAAGACCTCTTGCTAAGCTCTGGGAGTCCAAATACAGATGAACTTGTGCAGATAAAATTACTAACTACCATAATGGCTGTCCAAATGGGTGCAATAAATTTCAGCATGAGACAAACTCTCTCAGGTTTTACTGACTCTTAATGTTGCTGCTGCCAGCTTTAGTGTTACTCTTTGACTCAAGCCATATTCTGTTGTCTCCCAAAGGTCTTTTTGGCCCGTCAGCTCTAATCAATATGCTGCCTTGAGAAGGAGCTTGTTTTAAGTAGGTTTGCTCACCATAAAGAACCATATAAAGAAAATTTGACTTCTAGTCCTTGTCAGCATATATCACTCCCTATGCAGAAGAGCATTTAGATGGTCTGTTATTTGAATCTAAGAGCTCTCTTTTATATGTTTCAAAAAATGACAAATGCCTGGAAAAAATGCATAGTTGTTCTACAGAAGACATTAGGCAGCCTCAGGAATGGCAAGCAGAACAGCTAATAAAGCCCAGAATTGTAGCAGAGAGGATGTTAAAAGCTAATTAGTTTGAGATTATTTGAAGACTTGTAAAAGGTTCTTCTGTTCTCCTTTCTGTTACAGGCACAGCCTGGTTTCCATCGCCATTCAGAAATACTTTAATATGTTTTTAGAAAGAGTTTCACAGGATATGCTGTTTACCTATTATTGACATGTTAGCTGGAAATAAAGAATGTTTAAAACGAATTTTCATCTGTTGAGTATTTGCCTGTGATGCAGCCTTAGGTATTCAAGGGTCTGAGCCACTGGGAAAAAACTTCTCCCATTCTGACCAGGCTCAGATTCTTCACTCCTTATTCTGTTTTAGTAATATTGTACTTTACAGCTTGGGTAAGAGTACCCAGAAGTGCTTCTCAGGAGCAGGACTGGTCTGTCTAGTCAGGGTGTCAGGATCTGACCCACTGTAACCCAGCAAACGCAGCGTGCAGATAATTGATGAAGGATTTTGAAGCAGAGAGCGGTATCTATGAGTAACCTTTGCTATTCCTTCGTCAGGTATAATGTGGCCTGTGAAAAACTACAAAGAAGAATGATATACACAAATATATAAATATTACAAAGAGTTATATAAATTGCCCTTTACAATTCAAAGGAAAAATGGAATGTGAATTGCATCTTTTTGTTAGATGTTATCTTTGGAAAGTAAACTTGAGGTTTGCTCATGCACGCACAGATGATGAGGGGAGGCAGAAATAAATTTCAAAGTAAATATAATTTTATTTGCTTTATTAATCTAGAATGTGGTACCAGTGTGTCGGGACTCAGTGGTTCCCCAGCTGCAACCTCCTGCAGGATGTTATCAATCCTTTATTTCTGTGAAATGTGCTACCAACTACTACGAAAAACACTAGATCTGTATGACATTTTAATTAAAAAAAAAAAAATTGGTCTTATACCATGCTGTGTCCTGATGTAGTTAAACATATATCTTCCAATATACCTTTCAATCTGTATCTCACATGTTTTGCTGTTCATTAACCACCATGCATCTTTTTAGGTTCCCTATGAATTTACAGTATCAGTAAAACATGTGGAGATGCCTTTGCCTATTTTTCAATGAATCTTTCGCTCTCCCTGCCTCTCCCAGTGAGGCAGAAAGGAAATGCACCCATGGTAGTGGGGAGAGGGCACAGGGACAGGGAGAAATATTGCCAGTTGGTGCTGCTTCCCCCTCCCAGTGGCACAACAAGCTTTTGCTGTCTTCTTCCTCTCTGTGCCCCCAGGCCACTAGTCCCTTTCTGGCAGTGGTCTTACTGCAGTGCCTCAAACATGCCTCTGCCTGCCTGAGCTCCTGCATGGTCTAGGATGTGCTGTGTTGAGTGGTGAGCCTCTTCAGAGCAGGAATGTGCATTCAGCAGTGTGATGGAGACTGTTAAAGGTGTAGGAGTCAACATGTGTTGCTGCTGGGAGTTCAGTGTCCAGCTGTGAGGATATACATTCAGTGCTTCTTTAAAAGGGTATCACATCACCTGCCTGCAGCTGGGAAACAGCTGGGGGGAAGCTGGAGAGTCTGCACAAGAGCTTTGCTGAGATGAGACAGACTACCAGGTGAGTATGATTTTCCATGGTCAGTGCAGCATGAAAGTAACTCTTCAGGATTTTTTTTTTTTCCACCCCAACATGACCCCAAGTGCTGCTAGGCAAGCTTCAGCTTGGGGAGAAAGATCAAGGGCTGGGTCTTTGCCATTAGCTTAGGCACTAGGGGAGAAAGCTAGATGACTTTGTTGATAACTACTAGCTTGAAGACCCCAGCAGGCCTTCAGACAGTTTTATTAATCATAAAAGTCATTAAAAATGGCCAGTTCCTCAGGGGCAAAGTAAAAACAAAACCTTGGAAGAATGAATCAGAGCAGGCATCTCCCATTCCTAAGACCACTCCGTTCGACATTCTCTGCAGGAAACTGAAAGGGAATATTTAGGACTGATACTCCCAAGCAATATAATCCAATGCTTTCTCAGGGAAGGGGCAAGCTTCCTTATGGACTTAGATTGCAACAAAGAAAAATATTGATGGACTTTATGTACAGCTGGGAGCAATGAACTCTCAGTCAGTTGACTAAGAAGTTTGTATGTCACATCCAGAATCAGCAACATAGTTTTCCCCTTTGCCTTTGCACTTAGCCTTCCCTCTTACACTTTTTTGCTTTCCCCTGGCCTCTCCCTGGATCCAGATCTGGGCTCCACAGTACAGAAGAGACATGGAGACCAGCCAAGTGCCATGAAGATGATTAAGGGATTGGAACTTCTTTCACATGAGGAGGCTGAGATGACTGGGAGGGATAAATACCTGACAGGAGGAAGTAAAGAAGACAGAGCCAGGCTCTTCTCAGTGGTGCCCAGTTACAGGACAAGAAGCAAAGAACAAAAATTGAAATACAGGAAGTTCCGTTTAAATATAAAAAGAATTTTTTTTTTTTGCTGTGAGGATGGTCAAACTCTTGAACAGGTTACACAGAGAGGCTGTGGAGTCTCCATCCTGGGAGATATTCAAGACCCAGCTTTGGCCTTGAGCAATTGCTTAAGCTGATGCTGCTCTGAGTGGGGGTTAGACTGGATAATCCCCAGAGATGTCTTCCAACCTCAGTCACTCTGTGATCCTCTTGGGACTAGCTCAAGTACCACAAACTGTGGTGCTAACATGCTAATGTGATAACTACATGGGCATGGAAAGGTTCTTGAACTCCATCTGGCCATGAGAGTCCCCCTTGCTTTGTGTTTAAAGCTCACTCAGATGCCTGATGACTCAGTCACTGCCCCAACTTGACTGAAAAGTAGACTTGGCCTCAGGCACCAAACCTACAGCTGAAACATGTCAGCTGCGTATCACATATTTGCATCTTTACCTGCTACTCCATCCTTTTGCAGGCTACTCCGTGTTTGTTAGAGTAAAATGGACTCAAGGAGTGTTTATTGGGTTCATTTGCTGCATTTCATGTATTTTACAGTAAGTGGAACATGTAACAGCAGCTGCCACAGGCTGGAAAACTTCCTTCTCCTTCAAACATTTCTGGATCTGTTTGTGAATGTGACCAGCAGTGTCTGAGGCAGCCCATCAGGTTATGCTTTATTTATTGAGCTGTACTTTACAGCCCCTCTCTTCTATAAAACTGTGCTGTTAGAAGACTGCTTTGCATTTTTTTGGGAGTATCTCTTAAGTGCAGTTGTCTAGCATCACTGCCCAGAGCTGACAATGTCAATGCACTGACAGCTGCAAAATCCTTTATTTCTGAAATCAGGAGTAGAAAAGATCATTATGAAATAATGGACTAATGTGGCCATTCTATCTATGCTGCTCATAAATTACATTTTGAACCTGGCAATTGCAGGGTAATTAGGAGGAGAGTAGCTTTCCTGCAGGAACATATATTTTCTATTCTGCTTGCCTGACACACTCCGGTTGAATTTTTCCTTTGTTCACTCAGCTCAGAGAATGGCAATTACCAGAGGTGATAGCCTTATGGCAATTTTTGAATCATGAAGAGACTTAGCACAGAAATGAGGAAAAAAAGGGACAGGTATCACTAGTAATTAAAATAATTTTGAATTAAAGGGACTATTTCAATAATTGCTTTTGTCCTATACTTGTTACCACATAACCTATTGTTATGAATTACTAATACAGTGAAAAAACACCACTGTGGAGAATGAGCTTAAAAAGACAGCTTTCCTTAACATTTTACTTCATCAGTGAGATGTAAGTAATATTTGGGTAGACATTTTGAAATGGTAGGTGATGCCACAGCTCTGATCACTAACAGCCATGCAATTTTTCAGCCCTCCTTCCCCTTTTGGCCCTGACAGAGAGGCACAGGAAACAGGGCAGGAATTCCCATCTCGAGTAGCCAGAAGAAAGTTTCACATTATTAAAACAGATGATTTCCTTCATCTAAAAGCCTCTGAGGAGCATAAATTACAAACAACATCAAAGCAAGTGAAAAGTTTTAGAGCAGACTGTCAAAGAGGCTGCTGGGGTTTCCTTGGTATATTTCCATTTTTAAGGAGTCTCAGCAATTTGCTTTCTTTCTCAAAACAATTCCATATGTCTGTGGATTATTTACGGTTGTTTTGATTTTTGTTGTCAAGGGTTTTAAGGAAACAATATCACAATTATTTAACATGGGGAACTAAACTTAGACAGACAGTGCCTGCAGTAAGAAATTACTGGGATGATCTCATGGACTAAAACTTTCCAGACTTCTCTGTACTCTCCAGGGTTACACTAGATACAAAGAAAATAACTGTAAGTCTGATGCTGTACAAATACACCAACTAATTATGCATGTTGCCCTCACTGATTTTAGGATGGCAAGATTTTACCAGTGTGGCACAGGAATAAGGGCTGCAAGATGCGTTGGCCCAGACTTGAAGTAGAACTGAGAAAACTTTGTTTAATGATTATTGGAATTCATCTGATGAAAAGCACAAAGGCCAGCTGTGGTCTTAGATTAAAAGTCATCAGGGCAAGCTGTGAACTGATTCATATCAGCTTCCTAACTTAGGGTAAAGAAGTGATTATTATTAGAAAAGGCATGGAGACACTATGTGCTGATGAGGTTATTAGCTTGTCCTGAGGAGGTGGCACCTGCTGAGTGTAGGTTTTAAGTGCTTTCCCTGCAGGGAAAGGTCGTCATTACTCGCTGGGACACACACCACGCAGGAGGCTGGTGTGTCACACCTCAGCCTGCAGTTCCTGCCTGCAAGGCCATGGGTATATTCAGCAGTGATCTACAACCAGAGACCAGGCTGTATTGACCACATCCAGGAAACCAGGCTCCATCTGTGCAGTGAAGTAAGCAGGAAAAAGGATGGATCTGTGAGAAGCATTGCCACCTCTTGGGATCACCAAGCAGGAGATGTCAGTTTTAAAATCTGTCATTATCCTGACCAAAGCTGCTGCTGTGTTGTGCTGCCAGCCAGCAACATTGTGAAATAAAGATCTTTAGGAAGAAGGGGAAAGGTGGAAAACTTTCTTTTCCTTTAAGGGAAGGATCCCACTTTATTTCACATATGCATGGATGAATAGCTGTTTGGCCAAAAAAAAGAAAAAAGCAAAAAGGTGCATATTAATTGCTTTCAGGCCTAGAAGCAAATGCCAGATTCTTATATCTATCATTTTCTGCTGGTGAATTATTCCAAAAGTTATTCATAGTCCTTACCTAGCAATTATGCAAGAAGTATTTTCATAAATGTTACATCAATAATTTAAAAGCTGCAAGAGCATGTGATTTTCAGAGTGACCTCTGACTTGAGTTTGATGGCCAGGAGAGAATCAGAGCAGAAGAATAATCATACATGACAACTACATGGCATGGGAAGGAAATTCTAAACTGTGCATGGCTGATGAGTTTGCTCTGATGGGTGGAGTTCCCTGGGCTGAACCAGAGCAGCACCAGTCCTCCATGCACCACTGGCAAGGACTGAAGAATACAGTACTTGATGGCCTTACTCAATGCTTTGTGTTGACTGCAACATTTGTGAGGAGCTTGGCTGAAACATGAACTGGCTTCTCTTCAGCTTTTCCTGATGCAAAATTAGTTTCATCTCATGTCAAGCTTTACATATTAAGCTGTTTACCTTCTGCATTGAATGTGTCTGTTTGAAAACTCAGAGCTCTGATTCCTTGGTTCAGGGCTTGATTGTGACCTTGATTTGATGACTGTGTTGTCCACCTTTAATCATTGTGTTGTGGTTCTGCTAATACGGTGATGTGTTTTACATTCATTTGCTTATTTTTAGTACACAGGGCTGGCTTATTCATTTCAATTGTAACATGAGTCATGTCAACTGAAGGTGTAGGTAGCTTAAATAACATAATTCTCATGCATGTGGCCCTGCAACCAAATAAATACCTCTAACCCCAACAAGACCATATAAAGATTAAAACAAAGATATTAAAATACCTCAGTAAGAAATGAAACAAAGAAAATCTCAGGGTTGCATAACTGCCTTTAACAAGCTCTTCACCAGGTGCAAGACAAACCTAAGGCAATCACTTCCTAACTAGGCAAACCCTCATTATATCTTAGCTTTGCACACATGTTGGTAATTTTAGAATCACCGTGGCCATGTGAGTTGGGTGACACTTCTGAAAAAAAAGAAGTGCAACTTTTGGGAATAATTATTCTTTTCAGCACAAGTGCAGAAAGTGTATTTGAACACCCCAAACGTTCACAGAAGCTAAGCTTTGACTTAATCAAACTGTAGCCTATAACAACCTGGAAACAGTATCAGAAAATCTATTCTTTCAGAACTGGTATGGCCTTAATAAAAAGTAGTGCAGAATTTCTTAGCAGAGGCTCATCTTTCCTCCTTCCAGATTTTACCTTCCTTCCACAATGTCCCTTTTTACACTAGCCAGACTACCAATATGTTTCACCTCTTCTTCATCGGTGCAGCCCTTGATTAATGAGAGGAGTGACTGGCAGGTCCATATAGTTACAGAGTTTGCAGCTACCAGTTCTTCCAGCGAACCTCCCAGTTCAGCAGATGAACACTGGTGCATGATATTGCTGTGGAGCTTGACTCCAAAGCAGACAAGCAGTGCATTGTGACACTGGAGTACATCTTCTCCGTTTAGGGCAGTGGGAATTAATTTGCCATACATTCCCTCATCTCATCAGAAAGTGTTTGCATAGTTGGTAGTCATATATCTAAAAGGCTGGTGTATTAAATGACTGATATATGAACAATTAAAGCCAGATCCACAGTTTACTACTGCTCCATAGTGATACCAGATTTTGGTTATAAAAATAACCCTAGTAACTTCACTAGGGCAACGCTGTCATAATTCCCAGTCTAATCAATCCTTGAGACCTTACAAAGGCAGAGGACAGCAACATACAGTGGACAATGACAGAAATTTGTCACACCTCTTGTTAAATGGCTAATGCTGCATTTTGACCAAAGAGAAGAAAATAATACAATACATTTCTTAGAAAATAATGTGGTGTTGGCTCATCAGCATCAAATGCTGAGGCACTCATCTGCTTCAAGAGTGCCCTTTGTCTGCACACATAAAGAATATGCATGGGGATAATTCAAGGCTCTGGGAGGGTGGGGCAGATGTACTTGAAACACAAGGGAAAAACTCCTGGATAATCAGGTGTCAACCTGCCGCTTTTCATCCACATTAAATCCCTTACAAAAATTTAGGAAATACATATATACATTTATATAATACTCATAAAACATCAGCAATCTGAGGTTAAAATTTGGTTGCACTTGACAAGCACATAATATGCTAATATAGAAAATGGTGTGAAAGGAGAAGCTGAAACAGAGGTACATCTGAACCAGTACATCTCTATCAATTAGAGAGTGATAATCTCAAAGGAGTGTTTAGGTTTTCCTGTCTTCTGAGGCTGTTCTCTGAGTTTGCACAAATGGCTTTGCAGCTGTTGTTTCCCTCTTCAGCTTTAACAGAGAGAGGTGCTGTGCTGAGTCCCTCTAGCAGAAGGAGAAGAAGGAAAGCTGAGGGTGATCTCACAGCTGGAGAAGCTCAAAATTAGGTTCTTCTCAGAGCTCCACTTTTAACATCATTATTTCAAAAAATGTAGGCTACAGCTTTCATGTCAGAATACCAGCACTCTTATTTTTCTATATACTGGCACTCTTCCCACAAGTCCTGGGAGGTGTTTGCACTAGGGGTGTTTGCACCAAAAAGTTTCAAACTGGAAAAATGAATGTGCTCCTTATTAGGTTCAGCAGACTGGGAATCTGCCAGTCTTTTATAAAACTGCTCATTTTCTAAGTCTTAGCTCTTTCACCACTTTTTTTTTTTTTTTTTTTTTTTTTAATTGAGTGCGGGACAAGCTCTATCTTATTAAGTGAAAACAAAAGAGTGAGAAGTTGGAAATTGCCAGGAAGCCTGGGAAAGACCGATATTCAGCTGAGATTTCATTCCATGTTTTCCTGCTGACCTCACAGGCTCTCGACACAAGAGCTCTGACTACATTAAAGAAAGGCCACAGTCTCATTTGGTCCTGTGAACATTGGCAATATGTTATGGGGACAATATACAAGCTTGAAAAGGAAAAACCGCAGCAATGTCCTCATGCCCTGGAGGTTTTGTCTGGTGCAATGCTGTTTAACCAGAGCTCTGTGAGGTTTTAAATGGCCATATGAGATTTATAGTAGGTCATGACCAGATCTCTTTTCAGGGCAAAGTTTGAAAAGTCCATTTGTCTCAAAATTTAAAAAAAAGAGTCTGGTAATTCTCCAAGGTTTTTCCTCTTCCTTCAGGCAACTATTTTTGCCTGGCCAGAGTTCTTAAACCCTCCCCAAGAGCCCTTTTAATGTGGGAATTATTGTCCTAGTGTTTGCTATCAAAGAAATAGTACTGAGGATACAAATATTTACAAACTCCACATGGTCAGTATCAAGCTTATTAAGTTTTAGAAAAAGGGACGTCATGACCTTAAAAGAAGTGGCTTCAGGAAATCAGTATTTGAGGGCATTATTAGCAGGGAAGAGTGATGGTTGCTGCGGGGAGCTGAGTGCAGGGACGCAGGGTGCAGACAGAACACCCAGTGTCCAGCTGACGGCGTGGCTGCCCCACTGTGGGCCGGCAGCCGAGGGCAGCCCTGGCTGAGTGGGTGGTGCAAAACAAGGCAACAGGGCTGGCCCTCACTACAGCAGTTTCTCCATTGTCCCCCTCCAATGATGGGGTCCACATCAATCTTTCAGCAGTGGGTGATGCTTGGGTACCTTCCGCTGGGCTTCACTCATGGCACTGCAAACCAGAAGGGCTTGACTCCTGCTGCACTGCAGGCTTGGCTCCTGCTGCAGGAGACTGGTAGCAGATGGGGTTCCAGGGAGGGTTCCAAGCACCCCAGCGGGGTCAGGGTGGTTTTGAAGAATGGGGAAAGGGCAGCTTGGCAGGAAAGACAGCAAGGGTCCATGATGTGCAAAGAGGGTCTGGGACAAGGTCCCCTTGGGAAACTTGAGAGAGCTAAAATCCTGGAGTTCTGAGGCCACGTAGGGGAAGGTGCATGATAGAGGCTACATGTCTGGTTTTCCTCTTTTCCCTCTCAGGGCAATGTAGGAAGGAAGAAAAAGAAGATAGGAATGACAAGCAAAGTCCTTTAGGACTGGGAGCCAGGGCTAAGCAGCCCCCTAGCTAGTGCCTTCCCTGCCAGCAGGCATCACCTTCCTAGGCATGAAACAACACAACCCTCCCTGGGTATGCACAGCACCAGGGCCACAGCAGGTCCTCAAAAAGCAAATTAAAGTGTCTTAAAGGATCACTGCAAAGCAAGAAATTTACTTGGCAGGTCTCTATGAATTTTCAAGGGAGGATTTTTATCTGTTAAATCGGAATCATGGGGTTTTTTACCCCGCTCCCCTGTTTTTTGGGGGGATTTGGTTTTTTTGTTTGGTGTTTGGTTTTGTGTTGTTTTTTTTTTTATTTGCCAAACTGTTCATTTAGAGCAGTTATGTTTAGTTGTGCCAGCAACTAATAAGTGAGAGCTATTTGTGAATTATTTGGCTGCTAAATTTCCACAGAGAAGGGCCTATTCTCTTCTGTGTGAATGTGTGGGTGAGAGGCAGTGCCTCAGCATGAAAAAGAGTTCTGCGCCTGAGTCAAGAATGAAAAAACCCTTTAAAATCTTGATAGCAATCTAACACAGAAGACACACTGCTATAAAAACTAGTTTTTTTAGATATAAAATACCTACCTTTAAAATAAACAACTTTCTTTTTGGCTAAAATGATGGAAGATTGCAGACCATATTAAAGAAAGCATGTGTCATGTTTAAACCATACCCTGTGGAAAAATACCTAATTTAATTTAAGCAATTTCTATTTATTTCTGCCTTTCAAAATGATAAAATTTCCAGGTTATAAAAATGTAATGTCTGAACTTAGACTTTTACACCCCGTTTCAATCCAGGCCTAATTTTACTTCTAACTTAAAAACACATTAGGGCAAACAGTCATAATGTGATCTGGCCCCTCTCTGACTGCAAAAAGGGCAGCCTACTATAAATACAGTCCTTGAGAGAAGGAAGGTCTTCCATTTGGAGAAGGAATTTGAAATTTCATGCCATTCCAGTTTGGAACAAAGCCCTCCAATTCTGAATTTACCCATGAAACAGGACCTCAAAAGAAAGCAATAATAATGAAAAATAAAGCAGAAACTGCTTGGTCTGATAATTTGTAAAGAAAATGTCACCAGACAGACTCCCTGGAAATGTTGAGTGAGCAAAAAAAACCACTTATAACTTTAGAAAATGAGCCATTTGAGATTTTTGGTCTCAGTTTACATCAAAAAAGCCTCACTGGTTCCAGAGCCTGAATACTTTCCCTGCTCATCAGGTTGCCAGTGAGGGTGTTGGGGGAGCTAGCAGTGCCCTACTGGACTACTGCTGTACCTTCACACCAGCATATGTGAAATAGCTAAGTGGTCAAAAGCTGTTCCATCCTAAGAGCTTTGTTTAATTTCACAAATGCTCCAGTTTTTCTTTGGGAGAAAACCCGGGCTGTTCAAAGATCACACATTTCCTTTACTGAAATGCAAGAAACCTAGAACAATATGAACCATTCCTCAATGGTAGAATAAATCCAATACTTTTCCAAGAGCAGAGGAAAGGATAAAAATTTTCCTTCAACTTATATCAACATTGAGGCAGTTATGAAAAAAAGGAGGAGACATCTGTATGGGACTGCATGGGGAGCAAAGTATCTCAGATCACAATAATGTGACTCCTTGCAGGAGCATTTCAGGCCTGATTCAGCCACAACTAACCCCCATGGTGAAATCACAGGGTACCTTGCTCTTTGTACTAACTCATCCAATTCTTTTACCTGCAAAGAAACTGGACACAGTTCTGCATCTGTGTAGCATCCTCTTCACCCCCAGAGAACAAAGGGCCAGCCAAAGCATAGACTGTGTGGTCTCCCCACTGGGGCTACACGAAGACACTGTTCTGAGGAATCCCTTGCCCATCTTGGGCACAAGCATATCTTTTTCATGGGACTGGCCTCCTGCAGAACCTGACTGCTCTCCCCTGAGCAAACCAGTCTCCCCTTTCCTTTTTGCCTCCACTGTTGCCAGGGTCAGAACAAAAGCAAGCACAAGGAGAAAATGTTCTTGAATCTAAAACTAAAAAATACAGAGGACAGAAAGCAGATAGCCTTACCAGTGACAAAGGCAAACCTAGAAATTCAGCTGAGATTTCTAAACCACCTCTGCAGGAAGGCAGGAAAAACTGACTGGAGCAAGCATGTCATCATCCATGGAGCTGATGCCAGAAAGCCCTGTTGTGCCTGGCTGATTACTGAACGATTAGAGCTTGAAGGGGGGATCTCCTCCATCTGCTGCATGGACTGCTGCCTCACTGAAAGGGAGCTGAGATTTCTCCTTTGCATTGCTGCACCTGCTCTGGAGGCTCCCCGAGCTACAGCTCGGATGCGATTCACAAGCACACAGGGGTCAAAAGTCCCAAACTTGTGCCATGTAATTGGACCAGGCTGAGGTGTTGCTGCTTGCTATGAATTTTCAGCTTTTCTTAAAGTGGTAATGAAAGTGGTGATTTGTGTGAACAGTGCGGCCGCTGGTTCCCTGCTCTCGGTGCTGTGTAAACCTGAGCTCTCTTTCATCAGACTGCCAGGAAATAAATACAAATGTATTTAGAACATTTCACTTTTTGCAGCACAGCACTAAAAATAGCACAATATGTCACTCCTAGTATAGGGCTCTCTGTTCTATTATCCCACTGCTGAAGTAAGAAAGGCATAATGTTATCAACTAACTGTCCTCCTACCACTTTGAATAAAGAAAGTTTTAGCAAAAAGAATTACTATCAGGGTTAAAATCCCCTGTTTTACAATAGGTTCATTGCCTACGGGGACTTTTATTTTCCTTTTATGCTCCAGTGGGAGCATAATGTTCAAATCTCATTGAAATATCATCCTAAGTAGCATCGATAATAAGGAAAACAGAATTCATTAACAAACTCACTGCCTATAGCTACGCACTCATGATGTATGGAAGCGGTGTTCAGAGGCATCAATTCCACAAAACTTCAGGTCAGTGCTCCTTTGATCCACACTTACGAAGATGGACAGACAGGTTAGACAAGATTATGCCTCCAAGAGTCATAAAAATGTAGAAGTTTCCCAACTGCAAACTGATTTTTCAAAGAAAATTATGTGCACAATTTAACAGGATGGCCACATATGCCTCCCAGGTTTTATATTGCTAATGTTTGTTTCCTCCTGGATTGTTGCTGTTTCTCCTACTCTCACAGTTTTTATATTTTCCTCAGATACACACATTAGAAAACCACTCTCACACTTCTTGTCCTATGTGATTTATTCTGAAGAAATTAAATTACATTTTTATAAGCCTGTGTTACTACAAATGATAGCTGAAGATTTGCTGAAAAAATTAATTCCTGATCTGTTGCCGTGAAGCGTCCTCGCTAGCACTGTACTGACTCTGCCTTTCAAAACCAGATGGAAGCAGTCCAACAGTATGATTAACTTCTTAGTCCCTGCAATTTCCTATTGCTCTACTTGCCCTAGATTTCAGGATTGACCTCCTGCTTCACTGCAAAATGCACAGTTGCTCAGTTTGATAAATCACATGAATACTTTTTTGATCACAGTTATCTACTATTTACTACATACCCAGTGAGGTTAATCATATGCTGAGGCACTTCATATGCTGCACACATATACACTCTTCTTCCCCATAGCACTTTGCATATTCTTCATGCTGCCAGCCAGCAATGGGACCTGTTTTCTCCTTACTAATATATGAAAGACCACAGTCTTTTTACCTTCCACATTCATGCTGTAATTATCCTCACAATGTTTCTTAAAAGACCAATGAAGTCAAAGAAAATATGTGAGAAATTACTAGTCCTTTCTTCTAGCAGATAGATATTTTTCAAAATACAGATGTTTCTGCGAACTAGAACTGACTGTCTTCCCCCAGATATCTTTGGGGAGCAAATGCATTAGCTTACCCATAGGGAGGTGGGAAATGTTTGGCTGTCATGATAGCAAAACACTATCACTTTCTTGAAGAAAAACCTACATGTTAACTTTTCTTTTTCTGTCTTTAAACGTCAAAGGCATTCCAGTATTTAGTAGGGCTCAGAATTGTTACAGTTTCCTGGGACAGCTCTGCTCCACCTTCTCACACAGCAGTACATCCACATCACATCTTTGGTGCTATGGTAGAACAATTCTAAATAAATACCAGCAATAGTCAAGGTATGAGAAAACATCCAGGAGCAAAAAAGTGAGTGCTACAAGTATTGCTAAATTAGAGGGAAATGGAGTCCCAGTTTTACAGAGATACCTAATCCTTTTCACTCCAAGCCATCTACACGGGCTTTTCTTCTAAAGCCCCTTTGCACTAATTCACAACATTCTCCAATACTGGAAAAAGTATCCTACATACAATATGTATCATTACTCTCCACCTTCATGTTCTGTAACTAGCAGGACTGAGAAACTCTAGACCATTCCAAGGAGCACCTACCCCATACTGGGGCAGGGCAGGAGTGGGGGATGCAAGTGTGAGACACTAGCATTTCCAAACAACCAAGCTTTCATGCAAGACATAAATGATAAATCCATATATTCTCTCTCAGAGGTGTTCTCTTTTTCCTCTCAAAGATAATCCAGAAAGTTTAAGCAATGTGCTAACACAGAGAGCTGCCTGTCTGCCTCTGTAGCAGTGAGCACTGTGCACGTACGCTCCTCTCCAGCCAACCTTTTTTAGTCCTGTGGAGCCTGTGATCTCAGTTCCATCATTCTCTACCGGGACCCAGATCAGCTCTCCCAAGCCAAGGCTTCCCCTCGGCTGTCACTGATTGCACAATGCTGCCACATGAAGCCTTTCTGGCCAGCCTGCTAGCTGAGTCACTCACTGATAAGCTGACCATGTAGCTTCTCATGTGGAGAACTCTCATGGTGTGAAAGGTGATGTTATCGAAAACATCGGTCCAACACAAACATTAGGTATGTGAGTAACATGAAGCACATGAGTATTTTTGCTAGCTGCCACTGGACTATTTACTTACTTTAGGGTATCACAAGTTTAACTGCTTTGCATAATCACAGCTCAAGCAGATACCTGAGAACAAGAAAATTTGTCTCCTTCCACAACAGTTTTAGGGTTGCTTGGACAGCTGCCTTGCCTGCCTTGAGTGATCTATTAAAAATCTCATTTGCCTCTTATTGTTGCTTTAATATTTTACAGGCGGTGCCTCCCCAGGCCTCCTAACACAAATAGTATATCTCAGTGTGGCTTTGTCTGAAGAAGAAGAGCTGTGCTACACATCCTGCTGGACTAATCATCAATCCTGTGGCTGCTTACAATATCAGGGGAAGGGACTGGGTTGTCCAAGGTCAACCTTTTTGATTTCTCTTGCACCTGAATGCTAAATGCATCAATGCAGCCATGAGAGGCAGTGCAGCAGCATCCCTGCTTGCAAATGTCTCCCCCCGGATGTGAGGCTCTGCTGCTTCTCAGCTCCCCAAACTTTTCAATTCTCCAGAGGGGAAAGGGGGAAACTCAGGATCCTGAGTGCTACTGGCCAGTTTCATTAGGGTAAACCAGCTCACGTCTGGCACAGCCTGCATTTTGGTGTCCTAACCACGATCAGACACAGAGAGACAAGGCACGGTTATGTGGAGGTGCAAAGCACTATCCCTCTCCACAGACTGAAGGTCAAGACAGGATGTGAAAGATCACCAGCCACCATGAACGGGACTTGTCTCCATTGCCAAATGGACTAGTGCTGAGACACCTACTCTGTCAACAGCACAAGGTGGTAAATCTAAAAGGTTTATCACAGGGCTTCACGGTTCAGGTCTGGATGACACTATGTATCACCCAGGTGCTGAGCGTAAGCCCTTGAGCTGGACCCTTCTCAGGGCTCATCGGCTGGGCATGGCAGGCCTGCCAGCACAGCCACATGGCTGCTGAGACGAGTGGGTGCAGCTCGGCCTGTACCTTGCATGCCTGCACCAAGACTTTTATGGGCAGAGCTGGTGGGTTTTGCCTGTACCCTCCAGTATAAGTACACTGAAAGGACAGCAGACCGTGGCTGTGAAGTCAGCACATCTCCCAAGTACCACCCAAGCACTCAGCAAAGGACCTGGCTTTCCCTTGTTACAACCAGAGAGGAAATTAAGCAGTGGTACAACACTTTCCTCTAAAACTCTTCAGCAGACCCACTTGGCCTACACTCCAGCACAGAGAATTAAAAGCAAGCAGGGGAGTAAAAGTGCCTTAGGATTACTGTAAATCTTTACTTCATGGAAAATCTTATCTTGCACATGAATATGAGCTGCAAGTAAATTTAATGTGTGGATTAAGTACTGTATGGTCTCCCTCACGGTGGGCTTTTCAGCCTAAAAAGAACAAAAGAATAATAATGAGTGTTGTGTTTGGGTAGGACTGCAAACATCTGTAATTTACAGCTGGACATTCTTCACTGCAAATGTATCCAGCAAGCAAGAGCTTCTGGGTTAGTGGAACAGGCTGCAAAAAAAATTAGCTTTTAACTTCAGCCTTAAGGTCAGAGTTCTGGAACCATGGGAGTCAATAATAAAATCTATTTAGCTCAGTGGGATTAAGCAGGTTTAAGACCTGGCTTAACCACAGTGCTTACTGTTAAATAACAACAGAACACACTGAATATTTTAGCTACAGGCGTTTTTCTTCATCTGAAAGCTATTCAGGCAGTGGATATGGGAGTCCGACAATTGAAAATATGCCACCACTATACCATTAAGGTATATGAGTTAAGTTTTTGCTCTTCTCTGTCCCAGGAAGTGAGTAATCTGTGTAGTTTGACCACTTTACTGAAGAGCACAGTAAAATTAAAACCAAGCTGTGCTGAATAAACACCGAGGGCTTTTCATGAGAGAATGAAAAGCTAATGGGGCCAGTGTATCTTTGCTGACAAAATAGTCAGTGCATGTGCAGAGCAACCTGTCTTCTGGAAGCAGAAAAGCTGTTTCAGTCAAGCTTCTGGGTCACTAATCTTTGTGTTTGCACATAAATCTGCTGGGGGTTACTGTGTCATTCTGAAAACAAGACTGAGTGTGATACACTATAGAAATCAATGGCTAGGTTTAAAAACTCTCTCTTTTTTGTTTGTTTAGTTTTTTTCTCCTCTTTTAGTTTAGCTAAGTGTTACCTCTTTAATAGAACCTGAAAGCAAGAACTGCAACAGGAACTGCTGGAGAATATTAAGAAAAAAAAAGACAAAATTACTGAAAGCTTTATAGTAAGCTGCCATCTCCCTTGTTGCTGGGAAGTGCTGGTGTGTGACTGGGAGCTCTGAGTTGCTACTGGGACACAACTAATGAGCAGCAGTATCACAGGCATCCTCGCTCTAGCCAAGAGGAGACAGAAACTGCTGTCACAGTGTGGGATTTTGGCCCCCTGCCCTCCCATTTGCTTGCTGCAGTGAGGTCATGGGTTCCAGGGAGGCAAACCCCCAGGGTGCACCCCAGCCTTTCCAGTACTCCCTCCAGAAGTGGGGGAAGGAGGGTGCCCTGGCAGCCGAATATTTGCAGAGCAGGTTGGAAAGCTGTAGTCCCCGAGCATGATTTTAGGGGCAGACAGGGAAATATTTGGTCATAAATCCTAAATCTGAGGTGTGATGGTTATGAATACTGAGGCCCTTCTGCCCTTTGGATGAGGCCAGCCTGCACCCAGCGCCCTCACCACCTCTGACGAGGTAGGGAACATCTATCCATCACCTCCACTTTTCTTTCCAGGGGAGACAGAAATCAAACTGTGGGGTTTGGGGCTTCTTAATTACCTCCAGAGGCACTCCTGCAGGAGTGTTCCTCATTCAGCCCAGGGGGAGGATGCTGTGAAAAAGTTCCCCATGTTTTCTTTGGTCACAGTGTTGCCCCCACCAAGTGCAAAATCTGCTTTGCCTTGGGGGTGAGCTTGCACACCTCCAGGGAGAGGGGCATAATGCTGACTCCAGCTCCACTTTCTTTCTGCATTCATTCCAGTTACACAGTGCCCTATAACTGTGCCAGCAATTTCACCCACATCCCGTACATTTCACTCAGGATTTTTTCTTCTTTAAAGGGGGGCAAAAAAATTCTAAACAGAATGGTGTTTGTAAACTTGGGGAGGGAAGGTTGATAATTTTGGCAGTCTTAGCCTCCGAGCAGAGAGAAATGTTATTCATCCATGCACAACATATAATTCAGCCTAAGTGACAGGCTCTGCTCTGGAGAAATCCTGGCCTGAGCTGGCTTCCAGAGTCAATTACTGCTTATTCCCAGGGAGGCGGGGGGCTGGGGGCCAGCCGGAGCAGAGGGGGCTGCCAACAAGGCATGGGGAAATTTACTCTGTGTCAGCCTGCATGACACAGTACCTCATTTGTGGAAAAATGTAAATCTGCTAGTTCTTTTTCACAGGCACTAAAATGTGCAGTGTCTCCTCCCCCTTCCCTACCCCCCTTTCCAAAACTGGAAAAGAAATCAGGACCATCTTAGAAAGCTACCTTATATTTCAATCAATCCTCTTTCATAAAAGTCATTTAAGGTAAATACCTGCGCAGACCTACAGCCCAACTATAACATTTACTATGGCCCGAATCCTGAATTCCTCACTCAGGCAAGTTTCCCATTGAAGCTAATGGATTTTTGCTTGAAAAAGAGCTGACTAAAACCTGAACACTATGGATTTGGTCCCCTGCTTATCTGCCGGGAGCATTGCTGCAGTTCCAGAAGAAGTGAAAAAATTAATTAAATTCTTCCAAAATACCAATCCCTTATAACTTAAGGGGTAAAAAAGGGCATTGTTTTTGTGCATAAAACATACAGAGAATCTCATCAAAGGAAGAGTAATTCCCAGGGAAAGGATTTGGAAAAAGTCAAAAGAGAACATCTCAGAATAAATGAAGTACTTATTGCTGAGAAATGAGCTCAGATATATCTCAGCAAACTCTAAAGCTCAGAATTTACTGCATCATTCATGCCTTCTCCAGTAAGTTTCTTATCTCTCGTTTGGTATCACAACAAGGGATTCTGCATACTCTGTATGAAATACAACAAGACTGTGATTTTTGCAGTAATAAACTCTACACATGCATGACAAATCCAAGCATGCAAAATGTTTAACATCCCAGTTCACAGATACTTTGGGGACAAAATCCGATTATGAGTTATATGCCACAATAAATAGGGCTCAACGTTTCATAAAGCAATTTATAGTTCATAAAAATGACAAAATGTACCTGTCAGATAGAACGCGGAGAGCAGATCTCTGTGCTGCCTGCTGGAAGAAAGGGCAGAGATGTTTATTTTATATTCTGACTTGAAAATTACGAGCACAATCAACACTTTAAAAAATGCGTTACACACATTTTTGTCACATGTCCAAAATGTTAAAGTACGAGCAAAGTAGCACAGGGTCTATAGTCAAATGGACATTCCAGCCTCGTAAATGTAAGAACACTTTGTTTAAAATGCCAAAACCCAGAAGATTGTCAAAGCACCACACGGTATTTGACGTCTGAACTACTCTATTTAGACAATTTTTTCTGTAGGTCCTTGAAAACTCGCCAGGGCTCGGTTGCCTTCCCCTCTCCCCTCTTCCACACTCCCATTGCTTCTCCTTTACCATTAGTCTCCTCCCATTCTTCCACAGAAACAAACATCACATATTTGGTTCCTTTCGAGATGAATTAAAAATTTTGCAAAGCTTCCCAGAGCTGCTGCAGACCTTTCATGAACACTGCCATGTTAATCTGCTGGCAACGTTTGCCTACACAGTACAGGATTGACCTTTTGCTGGTTTGCTCTTCAGTTTTTGCCTAGTACAGCTCTTTGGATGGGGTGGGGAAACATGGTTCTTGTTCTTGTGTTAACCACCAGGTCTGGGAATAGAAATCGCAGCCTCTGAAGTTTAACTGGACTCCCAAGCCTATCCCTGAGCTAGTTTGCCACTTTACTATTATTATTTTTCCCCCTCCTTCAATTACTTCAAGTGGTGTGATTCCTGGCTTTGGCACAGTAACCAGCTGCTAAGCAGAGATGAAATCCATAACGTTTTGAGAATCTGCCTTAAAGCTTCCATCCACTTGGACATGCCCAGAGTGTCCTATCCCCAGCTGCACCTGTCCAGGCTGTGCCTCACATGGCACAGAAGGGACACAGAGCTAAGCAGTACAGAGAGTCAAGGGGCAGGAAAATGGAAGTTTATTTTCTCATTGCAGTTACCAGTAAAGATGTTTTGAAACTGCTCTTCCTGGCTTATCAGCCTGCTGGGGACCGCATCCCTATTTCTAAACTAGCTGGATGACTTACTAGCTGGTATTCTGCTCAGCACTGGAGACTGTGGAGGTAACCCTCCTGGCTTGGCAAAAATGCTGCTGACAAATTGCAAAAAAAAAATTGCACTTGTGGCTGCAGTTACATTGTATTTCACAGAAAAGTGTGAAAAGATCCCGTGAATGGATCCCTGAAGATCTGACAGGAGTAGGAAGAGTTTCCACAGGATTTTGGAGATAGAATTCCTGCTCTGTGTACTTTCTGAATTAACTTGTGTCTCTTGGGTTCCCTGGGGAGATGGAGTTTGATGTGTATCACACACCACAGTGTCAGAAGACACAGTGGCAAGGCTCACAGGAGGGTTTTTCCTTAGTGTTGACTTTCTGCAGTGGGCAGAGAACCTGTGGGAAGGGCTTGGAAGGACCTAGCAGGTCAGTAGGAGTTCCATGGCATGGAACACATTGTTTTTAGTGCTAGGAAAATAATACGGTGAGTTTCCAGTAGGTCATACTATTTGCATGCTCTTTGGATACAAAACTATCCATGCCACTGGCTACAGGCTTTTAAGTGTGCTGCCACTCTCCAGTCCCATGGGCTGGCATCTTTTTTCCTCTCTCCTCTTCAAGGGGTTCGTTTGGACAGTGTCATCCCACACAGTCTTGCACACAAGTTTAGGAGAGACTCAAACCATAGGTTTTAGAATGATGTATGGCTTAAACTCTTTTTCAATGCCCTGGGTCAACACAAGCTCCTCTGCTCCAATGGCTAATCACTCACTAGCAGGAGGCTATGACCATTCTGAGTTTCAAGCTGCCCAACTTCCATGCTGAGGCCTGCACTGTGTTACAACTTTGTCCACAAAACTTAGGAGCGAGCCTCTCTCACTATCTGTGCCCTTTTCCATGGCCAAGTTGTGTAGATGCCATTCAGATCACCTCTTCTTTTCCTCCCCACCAGCAGCCAGGGCCAATTTTTCCCTCTCATGCAGGCACTACGTGGCAGTGCTGTTAAGACACTTCCTGTGTTTCCCACTCTGGCTCGGGCCACCAAAGGTGCTCATGTGTTTGTGCAGTACAGCAGGTCAGGAAACTGATCCAGTCGAAAAATAACAATTTTCCTTGATTTTTGTTCTTATTTTTTGTCCTAATTTCTCCTGTGTTATTTGTAAACTAGATCCCTTTTCTGAGCTGCTTCCCCAGGGAGAGGGTGTCACATCACAGGGTGCAGTGTGAGAATCAGAACGGTGCTGGGGGAGTGGTGTGCAGTAGAGATCTTTGCTGCTGAAAGAAGGTCATGTCCACCAACAAGGTCACTTCCACCTGGCATTGCTTCCGCTCCCTTCTGGAGCTGCAGATCGCTCCTGGAGAAAGGTACGTGGGGGCTGTGGTAGCCAGAAGGCACTGAAGGAGATGGGTTGCTCTTCAACCACAGGCCTCAAGGATTTTGCAAGAAAGGAAATGTGAACTTTGATGATGCTAAAAGCCCTTAATATGAGATGTGGGGTTCATGTCACTGTTGTATTTCCCTAAAATCCCCATTTTTGAGAGGAAGAAGTGCTGGATAATTTCTCTTCATGGCATGAGGAAAGCTGCCCTCAGGAGAGAAGAGGAGAGGTCCCCCATCTCGACCCATTTGGTGTGCTAACCAAGCCAGGAGACACTGCGGAACTGCAGCCTCAAGTGCCAATCTTCAGTTTTCGTCTTGGTACATCCAGTTGCTGAAACCTTTGAAAAGGTGATCCCTTCTGGACAAGAAAGTGCATCCAGATGACAGGCAGGGACACAGAAAGAAATGTACAAGTGCTTTTCAGTGAGATCATTCTACTTTTTCAATTACCCTCTCATTTTAAGTCCTTTAATAAACATCCTTCTTCACTGAGGTGCAATGCAGATTGCATGGGACACCTCAGTCTTTGCCTGGTGGTCACACATTCTCTAAATGAGACTATTGATTTCTTTCTTACACAGTCTGCAAATACAACTGTGTTTGATTGCATGTTTGTGTGACCCCCTGAGTTGGTAATGGCCCCATTTCTAAATGATGGGGGAATAAGATCCAGTTGCAAGTTTATTCTTCCTCCCTGGAGAAACAGATCTATTGCCTGCAATGAAAGGCAGTTAGCAACTATCTGGCAATTTTAATTCCAGCCTATATTGCTCCCCTCTCCTGGAGAAAGTGAGCTGTTGTAATTAAAGGTAGTTAGCAGTTCCCTAGCAAGTATAAATACTTGCAGCCACTAATTACAGTCTGCTCTCCTGTTGCCCTCCCTGTCACAGGACTGGGCTACTCAATTTAGGGGGAAATATCTGCCCTCACTTCTTGCTAACAGTTTGTGATCCCATTCAAACTCATTCATGAATCCCTGTGGAGGTTCATGACCCATAGTTTGAGAAACTCACAACTATAAAAACAGCGTTTTGTGATTTACTATGTTTCTAATATGCTGGTATTATCTATCTAACAATGTAAGCAAAGGGGTGGTACTTAGTATCATAATGCCTGCATGACTATTTTTTTAATAGCTACATTTTGATTCTGCTATTTAATTTGCATTTTATTTTTCATCATAAACAACTTTACTGAGGCCAACTCATCATCCATCAAGAAAGCTAAGAATATGGTCTGCAGTCTTTATTATTCCTGGAAGTAAGTGACTATGATGGTTATAGAAATTGGGGATAAAAAATAATTTTGATATTGCTGACAGAATTTAAATATCTCCAAGACTTAGCACTAAAAAGTGCTTTATATAAATGGAAGCTTAATATTTTCTTGATAAGTGGTAGAATGTGTTCATCAGCAATGAACATAATCCTGAATTTTCAGTTCTTGGAATCAGTGGGGTTACTTAATGGAGGAAGGTTCTCCTCAATATGAACATGGATATTGGAGGCCAGCTCACCACATAATAACTTACATGCTGAGTAGGAAGCAGGGAAGGGAAAAAAAAACCCTCAGGTGTCTCAGGTACGTGGGCTAGAGAAACCAGCCACAGTAAATGAGTATGAATTATGCTGTTTCACTACATCAAGAATTGTAAATGACAGGACACTGGCTGTTTAGACTTCTTTGATCCCCAGCTGAGTTGGTTCAGATATATTTAGGGCAGAGTTTCATTGATCTGCCTATAGTCTATTAATCATTCATGAAAGATTCTAGCTGTACCCCAAGACTACTGTGACAAAACAAGTTTTCAACCAGCAGTAATCATGGTTGTGTTCTCAATCTCCAGAGATTTCATCTCCTTTCTCCATCCTTTATTGCAATGAGCCAGAGCTTGGGAACATACTCAGGTTTCAGAGTGTGTTAAATGAGCTACCAAAATTAGCTTGAAGTGTGACAAGTTGCAATCTGTTGTTGAAGGGAAATCAGAGAGGAAATTAAATACTTTTATTGTAATTGGGACTGAGCAGTGAGCTGGCTCATTGTAATTGGGACTGAGCAGTGAGCAGAACGGGTTGAATACAGCTATTGAGATGGAGATACAGGAGTGTTAAGAGTGCTCCCCAGAAATCCCTCTTTTTTTAATTTGTTGCAAAAGGATTGCTTCATAAACTGCTGGGCTCACAGGCATTTTTGGATAAGAAACAAATGAAAACTACTGAAGTATGTTCTGCTGGGCTTGGAAGACTGTCTTGGAGGCACTGCAGGCTGACTGTAGATGCATTTTCCTATGCCTCACCCACAGCAACCTTTGGCAAATAAAAGCCAATAAATTGGCTGTTGGCAGATTCAGACATTTTGCTTTCCATCTTGCCTGCCCTGTGGATTAACTGCTGTTTTTGTGAGAGACCTGAGTTACACGAGCTACACCAGACACTTCACTGAGATGGCACAGGTGTACACATGGTGAGAATCTGAACTATTTCTTCGGTGGCAGTGAAGCAATACATGCTGCCTGTGCTTGAGTAAATTGCACAGCTTCCAGAGCATCTTGTTTGTCTTCCTTGGGTGGTAGGTGCTGCCCTGGAACTGTGCAGTGAACCAGTTATGCTCTAAGTCAGCAGCTCTCATGTTAGCAACCACCCAGAGTGCTGGATGTCCCCCCATATTGGACTGCAGCTAATGAGCTGTAGACACACTTTTTCCAAGCCAGGGTTAAGGAAAGATGTCATTACTATACACTGCCATTTGGGAACCAAACCAGGAAAAACACTTTTATATCTGTCTTCTTTCACATTTCACTCTTCACATGTCTTCCATGTTGATTTTGTTTTCATTTCCTAAGGTTTTGTTTGTTTTTAGCTTAAATGCAGTTTATTCCTAAGCTAGTGAAGCCAGGAAGAAATTTTTGTGAAGAGCACAACCTGATTGCATGCCACAGCTTGGGTGATGGGACTCAGCAGAGTGGTTTTTTCCTGCTTCAAATCTGGGTGCTGTTGTGGACCCGGAGCAAAACTTCTGGATAATCCTCTGTTTGTGAACCCACCTCATTCCAACCACATGCACAGTTTTCCACCTTTCATGTTAAGATGAGTTTATAAACACCTTGTTTTGCTGTGCCTGTAAGACAGAGCTGCCCTGCAGCCTCCCAGCTCCTCTCCCTGCACAGGTGTTTATAGATTGTGATCCAGCCTGCAGCCCTGCTCCAGAAAAGCTCAGTTCATTGTGTGGATATCTTTCGCTCCAGGACATGTTTTCCCAATGTGTTAAGCATCTTTCTCCCTTGTTTTGAAACCCTCTCCAGTTTACGATGTTCTCCTTGAAGAGTGCAGAGCTGCTCATCAGGGCTGAAAACAGAGGTAATGAAAACCTCCCCCACGCACAGACTTGCCCTGTTTAAATGCCCATGAGTATCTTGTGGCCACAAGAAGTTGCCCAAGGAGATCAGGTCAGGAAATTTATCATAAGTGATTCCTAACATGTCTTCTCTCACTGCATTATTCTGTACTCCTCACTGTTCCTCAGGGCTTTGTTTGAGGATTGCTTTCCAGTGTGGATTTCTGAGGGAATTTAAAATCACTTGTAAACTGCAGCTTGAGTGTATCTCTGTAAATTTGCAATATAAATGTATGAATGTGATTTTAACTGTCTGGTTCATATTTATTTAAGATTTACAGGCTGTAAGACTTAAAAGGGTCTCCCTTCCTTCCCATTTTAGAGTTGGTTATCATCAGAGCCACATCTTTTAAGAAACTGTAAAACTCCTTCTGGATTCTATGATTTCTCTGAGGCCTTTCAACACCTCAGTATTAATTTTTCACCCTGGAGTTTTATTATCATATTCTTGGCATACATTGTTCTTTCTCCTCTGCTTTGCCCATTAATCCTTATTAATCTTCTGGGGCAACACAGTCTAGTGACCTGAACATGGCACCTGGGAGTGAAAGACCCAAGTGCTAATCCTGACTTTGCAGCTGACTTGCCATGTGGCTTCAAACAAGCCACATCTCAGTCACAGTCTCCCTGTCAGTTCTAAAGAGATACTAATTCTTTCTTAGCTCCACCTAAATACCTCTCAGGGGCATTGTATCAAGTAGTTAATACTTGTAAAGTGATTTGGATCTCCAAACTGCTGTATAATCAGCATGGGTATTAACCATACAGAGAATTTTATAGATCTGTAAATGCTGAGTCTTCTGTCCTGCATCTGCTCAGATTTTTCCTACAGTCTGGCCCCAAAAACCAAGGTTTCAACATAGATGAGCTAACTTTAATATTTTTCAGTGGAGATGAGCAGAACTAAAATCCTTGTTATTTTACATTAATAAAGTGGTCAATTTCCAATGCCACTGTAGGAAGGTCTCAGTCATTGCAAACAGAGCAGCAGCCACTTTGGAAAACCTCCTCTGTCTCCACAGAAGTAGTCTCCTTATTCAGGAAAAAGTAACTTAGTTGAAGTGCTGCTTGCACTTAGGCTATTGCAGACAAGAATTGTCGGTGTCATGCCACAGGCTTTAAAAGATTGATTGGGAAGCCTGAAAGCTCAGAAATTAAAGCAGGTTTGTTTTTGAGAAGTCCATATATGTGAAATAGGTGAAAGACAAGCCTAAGTTCCCCAAATAGTGGTAACAATTCTCAGGGATGTGCTATGTCAGTCAGCTGTGATGCATTTGCTACTACCCAAGAATCGGCTTGGATTGTGCTAGGAAATACGAAAGAAGACAGGGGTAACACCCCAGGCTGATTGAAACCAGTGGTTAAACTCTCACTGACTTCAGAGAGGCAGTTTCCATCCTTGGTGCAGGAGAAATTGTAGCAATGGTTCCTCAGTCTCTTTTTGTTAAACAGTAGTTTTGATGGATTGACTTCTGAATCTTTTTACTTATTTCTCACCGTGTTCTAATATAGCTTCTACTCTCTTTATGATGTCCTTCTTTCCCCAGTTTCTTTTCTTCATAAATTATTTTTTTTATTCCCTTAATCCCTTTTCCCTTCTGAGTTCATTTTCTTTTCCAACATGCTCTCAGCTGCACCTTTCTCTATTTCTGTTGTCATCCACCTCTGTGCACTGCATCTTCACACAGCTCCTCATGCTGACATCACCCCTGCCCGAGCTCTGTGGCCAACAGGAGAGAAGTGAACTTGACCTTCTGCCTTGCAGGGAGCAGCAGGCAGCTCCTAGAGAGGCTGAGACTTGTGTTTGTGTGCATGCATGAATGTGTGCACATGTGTGAGAGAGACACAAGTGGGGTGCATTCTCCTCTTATAACTTTTAATAGCTGCAATGTCACAAACAGCACTAATTATTTGTGACTGCTGGTAATTTAACAATTCTCTTGCAGGCAAGCTGGAATGCATTTGCCTGAAGGCAAACAGAGCTCGGTGGCCAGGCTTGAGCTGGACTAAGACTTAGGCACAGTGGCTGGCTTCAGCAAGGGCTCTCTGCAGCAGGAGAAAAAGTGCACAGGCTGGAAGGCATGTGAGAGACAGCAACAAGCAAAATCCAGCCTGGAGATGTGTGATCTAATCCTTCTTTATGCCCCGAGTTAGCCGACACTGCTGAATTGATTGCACTGGGATACGTTCCCACGCCAGTCAAACAGATGTTCAGACAGTAATTCTATTTCACACAGGGAGAAAGTTCTAATGAAAGATTTCAAGAAGATGGGGTTAAGAATGTTACGTCAGATACAGAAAGAAGTCTTGGAAAAAGGTGATATGAGTGGAAAAGGGCAGGCTTTGGAGATTTACCAAGCTAAAACTCAGCTTAGTCACAGCATCCACATTAAGAGAAAAGGAAGATGCCCTTACACTTTAAATTTAATTTGCTGTCTATTTTAGAGTTTTGATACTGAGGAGCATGCAGATCAAAGTGCTATGTTCAAACGTCCCCAAATTTTGGGCACGTCCAAGATCCAAGCTGATCACTAACTTTTTTCACTGTAATTCATGGTTGTGGCATTCAAATTTAGAGCTTGATCCTGCCTGCCAGCCATAGAATCTGATTTTGTAAGATAGGCAGTGATGTGAGCCAAGTTTGGCAGGACAAGACCGAGCTCTTATTTTGTTTCAGCTGACAGTTTCAGTGAGGCAATCTTGGTCTTCTTGTCATGCCTTGTGGAAGTGCAAATTTAGATGTCATGGAGATTTTAAAATCAGAGCTGGTAAACCACAAAAAAAAAAAAACCCTTGGCTCAGCTGGCTTAAATCTTACTCTGGATTCTAGTTAAGATGGATACCAAAAGAATTGCTTCTCTAAGACACAGGAAATAATGGACTTACCCAAGTTAAGTCAGGCTGTTACAGTGGCTGTTCCTCCAGTCTAAAAACACACTCACATTATAGAGCCAGGGGGCTGAACAGAGCATTTGGATTAAGTAAAAAACCACCTGAGGTTCCAGCCATTCCTTTACCCAAAACTTAATTTTTTCCACTTTTGCTTATCTCTGATTTGTGCAGGTTTGGTTGCAGTCAGACTCGCATGTAGCCAGACTTCAGGAAATAAGTTTTCTGTGCTCAGTGGAGTGAGAAACTTCTCATCAGAAAGATATTTTCCTCCAAGTTTATCGAGGCTTTTTTTTGGAGAGAAATCAATTTGCAGAAATGATGGAGGCTCTATGCTGTTTCTCCAGGCCCGAGTGTTCTCATCTCCTTTTTCACTCATTTTCCCTTCTGATCAAGCATCAAGTATTGCACTGAGGAAGAGGTGAATAAAAGGGAACACAACACTAAAATGACTTAATGTGGTTAAAATATTTGGTCATGGCATATGTGAACCCAATTAGCACTGTCTAAAAATGGTTCTAATAATAAACAGGGCTATGCAGTGTTGTGTTACAATTTGCCCAATGAAACTCTTCTCTCTAGATGTTCCTGCCCTGGTGCTCTGCTCCGTTATCTTTGACTTTGGAAAGTGATGTCCCAACAGGTCTTAGACAAAGAAAGCTTTGCAATTTTTCTAATTTGTTTCAGAATTCATTACACATGGCTTCCAATTAGCTGAAATATTACATTTCATATGTAGAAGTACTGTTTACAAAGACACTACTAGAAATTATTCCTTCTGGAAGAAGGTAGATAGATGCATGACTGTTCATTTCAGGATAATTTTCTTCTTTTTATTGATTGCCACTCCATATCCAGAAGTGAGAGGGAAAAGTCCCACACCAATTGCCCATTGAGCACATAAATGGACTTCTGTCCTGTTGCAGTGTTGTGACAGATTTGGGTTGTCCTAAATGCCTGTGCTGCAGACAGTCTTACCAGAAAGATGCATTTCCAGCGATGCACCCTGGTAACGCTCAGCACATAACATGATGGGAAAGAAACATAGGCACGTATGTTCCCATGGGAGCTACGGGTGTAACTTGAATCAGCACCAGTTTTTATGGCTTGACCATGACAGGGTGATGCTGAAGCATGGACAGGTCCCCCAGGGCCAGCAGCTCACCCCGACTGTTCCTAGACTGCCGTGGGTGGGAGGCAACCCAGGAGGGCGCCGGGCTGGGTGGGCTTCCATCACCCTGTGGGGCTTGGGTGGCAAGCCAGATCAGGCTGACAAGACTTTTATTTTACTGTGCTAAAGCTGTGAACTTTCTGAGACTGCTCTTCCCCCAAGGTCTCCTGTGAAACGACAAGGCTTTCTGTTTGTCTTGGCTTGCCTGCAGAGGGGCTGGTTTTGCTTACACCACTCACACCCCGCAGGGCCAGTCTGTCCCTGTCCTCTCTTGAGGAGGGTGGCCACTTGTAGGCAAATGCTGCCTGATCTCTTCCTTCAGTGCAAGGCACATGAGCAAAATTAAGGAACCTGAGAGGATTTATTGCTGCTTCCCTGTGCACTCTGTGAGGGGGGCATCTTCAGCCCCTGCAGTTTACCTGCCGCCACAGGAGAATAGTCATACTATTTTTTCTTTGAAAAGAAAAAACTTGTGTCTTCCCTTTTGAAATCAGCTGGGGCTAGAGTGCAGAGCTATATCCCTGGGAGTGTATTCTGATTGCTTCTTCAACTTCTGTTTATACGATTTTACAAAATTTTGGCAGGAATCAAGAGCACATACCAGGGTGTTGGCTTTTATGAATCTCATGGGATGTGAAAGTCAAGCTGACTCGATGAACTTTGGTTACATATTCCAGACAAGCACAATGACTCTATTTATTCAGACTTGGCAGCCAGAATGCAGATTGACTGTGTGGGTAATAAATTTTCACAGCCACAAAACTTCAGCGGCAACCAACCTGATCCTGTGCAAAAAAAATGCATACGAGGAAGCAGACTTGGGTTGCAAAAATATGTTAGATTATTATTCCATGTATGTGTACCAGTCAGTTAATTTATTTGGCTATTGATTGACATGAATTGCACAAATGATGCCAGGGATCTTTTTCCCTTAAAGGAGCTCCTTTCTATTACAAAATGTTCATGTTGTAAAAGGACAAGTAAGGGAGGGGGGAAGAGAATTGTTCATATTACAATTGACAATCTCCTTTTAATATTTCACCCAAGACTGATTTAAGTTATCCAGTGACCTCTACGAAGAAGAGCAGGGTATTATAATGGGGAGTGTTTCATGTGCTGTGCCACACTTCAAAGAACCAAAAGGCAATAACCACTACAATTCAGTACTCTGAACAATCTTAAGTACAATTTTGACATCTTCATGCTACAAAGCTTCAGACACTTTCTGAGAGAGACGATGATGAAATTATTACTCTATGTGTTATAAATCAGAATGAATTGGCTCTTTAACTTGCAGATTTATGTTAACTACCTTGGTATCTGCTAATTGCATGCTCTTCAGATATTGATTGGGGATTAAAAAGTATATTTTCTTCAATCTGTGTGGTGTAAAATATGCCAACAGGAAATTTTCTCTCTGCATATAAGATCCTATGATCACTGCCTGTAAAATTGAAACGATCAGTTTAAATGGATAAACTATGCTCATTAAAGAGGAAAAATACATTTATGTAATTAAAATTACGAGACTAATATGTGTGGATAATATAATTACTGTGGGCGCACACATACTCAGCTCAAACCCAGCCTCTTTGGCTTCTCCCAGCTCTGTGAATCTCACTACCTTAATAGCTGGTGTTGAGGGAAGGGTTGGGAATGCTTTGCCCACTGCAGTCTCAAAGCTTTTAATCAATGCCTCTGTCTTGCATTTGGCCTCCCTCATCCACGGCTCACATTCCTTGGTTTGGTCACAGCACTCCAAACGCCAGCCCTGGGAGCACAGAAGCACCTGTCCCCCTTTGCACCACTTCAGAAACTTCCAATTTGCTGCTTGGGAATTTCAGACATAAATGCAAAATCTCCAAAAGTTTCCCCCTAAATTTCCCCAATTAGAAATCAGCAAAATTAAAAGCTTCCCAGCTTGTGTACAGCTCACTTTCAGCTCTTTGAGACACTGGACTACTTGCGTAAGTCTTATTGCTCAAAGGTTAATTTATTACATGGGGAATATCTGCGAATCTCTCATGTAGTCTTCCTATCCATTCATCTCTGATTTCTTTCTTTCCTGTTCCTGAGCTCAGGAGATACAAGATTAAAGAGCCTCTGAGTTAGGAAGTGAAAGGAAATGAGTTCTCCTGCTGACATTTAAACACAGGTCCATCTGAGCAGTTATTGGAAGAGAGAGTCTGTGTTACTCTTTTTTGTGTGTATATCCTGCTAGGTGGATGGAAAGGTAGTGTTTTGTTTTTCCAGCAGGTATATTTAATTAGTATTGCTCATTAAGCAAACCTGCAGGTCTCAGCTGAGGTTCTACAAAGCATTTCATACAGCAAGAGCCAGCCTGTGCCTCTGGGAGATTTTTGTCTGTAGAGTCAAGGCAGGAAAAAAATGTGACTAGGAAAGTGTACAAATAACTAAGTAATCTCCAAAGGCTGTTCGTGCTAGGTCCTGTGATGATTAGAAGTGAGTAATGGGATCTCAGCCCTGCTCTCCACTGCATGGGTGGTGAGCTCTGTCCTGGCTCTGCAGAGCTTGCTTGAGCACTGAGGTGAAAGACTCAGCCCACACCAGCTGCATCTTGGAGCCCTGGTAACTGAGCAGAGAGCTTATGTAGCACATAAGCACACGGAAGATGTCAATAATTACAAGGCATAGTGCTAAACCAAAGGTCCATATGCACCTGCCTGACTGGCAGGACTTTTCCACAATCCCTTCTCTGCCTAAACCTACTCATGTTCTTTATGCACTATAAACACTTTCACATGTCCTTTCCTGCTTGCTGTGAAGCAAACAAGATTTTTTTCTCTCTGGCTCTCCCAGCCTGTTTCACTCTGACAACCATTACTCAGGATCTTGTCTCCTTGCCTGAAGGACATCTCTCCTGGCCAGCAGCTCGTATCTCCCCTATCATCCAGCCCCTGGCTGCAAGCATCATGGCACCTTGGTCTGCTATTGTTACTCTTCAGATATTCCTTCCATCCCTCACTTTACTTTGCCCTATGCTGCCTGTGAGCCGTATTTTAAACCATCTAGACAAGCAGGAGGAGTAATTAAATGTGAAGTGTTTCAGGATGAAATATGTTAAACAAAAAGAAATTGTATGAATATGTAAATAATTAAATCTATGTGATGAATCTGCTTAACACCAAGAAGCTTTGCTCAAAGTAGATGAAACCATGGTTTAGTATAAATATTAAAAGGTTTTAATTTACCTGTTGTTTGAAATATATTGTAAAATAGAGACATCTAATAACAAGAGTTAAAGAAAATCCTGGAAGAACTCCATGCCTACATACTTAGAAATATTTGTCTAAGATCCTGAATTTCAGAAGTCTAGATACCCATCCAGCCTACCCATCTAGATGATCCAGTTACCCATGACTGAAATAATCACATTTGAAGCTGGCATGGTTTAGCGCCAGCCAGCAACAGTAACATGCAGCTACTTTCTCACTCCCCCTGCCCCAGTGGGATGTGGAGGAGAGGCAGGTAAAAGAAAAAGTTTGTGAGTTGATATAAGAACAATTTAACAGTTGAAATAAAATAAAGTAAAATAATAATATTATAGGAATAATAATTGCAATGAAAAGGGAGACAACAAAAAAAGGGAAATAAATTCCAAAAAAGTGATGCAAAATACAATTGCCCAGCATCCAGTGACTGATGCCCAGACCATTCCCAAGCAGTGATTGGCTCCTCCCAGCCATCTCCCCCCAGTTTCTGTAGTGGGCATGATGTTCTGTGGAAGGGAAATCCCTTTGGCCAGTTTGAGGCAGCTGTCCTGCCTTTTGGTGCACTTGCTTGCTGGCAGAGCAGGAGACACCGAAAAGTCCTTGACTCAGGGTAAACTCAGCAACAACTGAGAGATCAGGGAGTTATCAATGCTGTTCTCGCACTGAACCAAACCACAGCACTGTACCAGCTACTAGGAAGAATTTTAACTCTATCCCAACCAAAACCAGGACAGAAAACCACATTCTATCTGTGAGAGGCAACCAGGTGCAGTACCGCCCTCATATGTTCTGGTGAATGCATGGGTTGTGTATTTTAAGGAAAGAAGGAAGTGAAGTGGTTCTTGGCCTCTCATTCCCAACCAAATTATCCATGCCAGGATCCTGAGAAGGAGAGAGCACAGCATAGCACTGCTTGGCAACGAGGCACTCAGCTGGTCATGGGAAAGTCAAGCTCCAGTCCTGTTCTACTGAGTCCTTAATTATTTAGACAAAACACAGCAATATTTTAAGGAAAAATTGGGAGACACCTCCTACAGCCAACAAAACCCAGATCACATGGAAAACTTTGGATGGTGTATCTGCTGCTAGTCAGGTAGTTTAGAGCCTTTAAAAGACAGGCAGTTGCTGTAATGGCTGTGTTATGGAGTGAATCAAATACACAGCCAAGGCTTTTTCTCAGTTCTCTTTAGCTTTCTTAGCAGGCATGGGCCACGCAGAGTCAGGACTAAAAATGCTCAGGGGAGAGGCCAGGGCTGGGGGGATGTTGGAGGCAGGTAAGAGATAAGCAGCCCAGCAGCTAATCCCTGGGGCCTGCTCATGATTGCAAAGTTGGCCTGAACCCTTAATCCAGAATTCCTGTTTCTCCCCTCCTTGGCCACTCTTTAAAACAAAACAAATTCAAGTCAGAAGGAAGCCAATGCAAAAACCTTCTGGGTCGCATCAAGGCAATAAATCAAGAGCACTGCAGCCTGTTCCCTACCAATCCAGCAGTTAGCACACGCAGGCTGGCTCCAAGCAGCAACATCTGTTACTCCTGTTACAGTACTGCCATGTATTTTGATAACCTTTATGTATGTTTAGAAAAGGCATTAGCAAAATATTTGCAGTAGCTCAGTCTTGACAGGAAACATGCTACAAGTGACACGTTACTTGTCTGGTTCTTACCTGGTCATTCTCCTCTTCATCACTGCTTAACTTGAGATCATCTTCTAGCATTCTGGAAAGAAAGCAGAATAAATTATAAGTTATCAAAATGCTTTAGATTGGATATTTTTTCAGAGCTACTGTAAATATTTAATAATGTAATTAGAAAGAAAATATATTTTATCCCAGTAACTTTGTAGCTGTGACACTTTGTATCTTATCCAGTTGCTATCAGCTAACTTCTTAAATAATTTCCTGCTATTGCTGCCTAAGAGAAAATGTTTATTAGAGTAATAATGGATTTTGCAAAGATTCTTATTATTACAATCACTGACAAACAATTTTTATATGCTAAAAATAATATTTTTGATACTGACAGGTCAGCAGTCTCCCCGAGAGGAAATTTTTTGTCCATTTGGCTTTGAACTTACAAAACAGAAGTAGATATTTACACTGGCAATACTGCGGCACAAAATAAGGTTCAGTGATGTTTCCCAAAGGCCACTTCTACTTTATGCATGTTTGATGTAAAATTGACATTGACTGAAACAAATAAAACTAAAATACATTGTTTCAGGGCACAAGAGTATCCACAGGATTTCACCGTCATGTAAACATAGAAAAAAATGCATCTTTTCTAATGAGGATTTCATCCTCCCTTCCCATATCCTTTCCTCAACTTGCTTAAACTGGTTCACAAAGAAGAGGAATCTGGTTTTACCTCCATACATATTTTTTTTTACAATCTAAGATTAAGTAACCAGCAGTTAAAGGAGTTGAAGCGGTGCAAAGATTTCCCTCAGTGCTTGAAAAGTCTTCAAGAATAGGACCTATTTTTAAAAAGTGCCTTGGTAATAATAGTAATAATTCAGAAAGTTGCTAATTTTTCTCGCACTCTGGGAAAAAAGAATCTGTAATTTCATCTCAGCTCCAGAAGAAAGCTTGGTGAGCAATTCAAACACATCCTGTGACGTGGGTGGTCCCCGGAGTGTAAGTATCGCAAGAAGACATATGTAGTAATTTCAAACCACCTCCTTGTACTTGTGCCTAGATCTTCCAGGAGTGTGCCTGAAAAGCATGACTCTCTTACATGGCCTACATGGTGTGCTCTGTCTTAAAAGAGCAGAGAGCCTCACCACGCTCTCCTCAGCTCCTTGCTGTACGTACAGTCTCTGCCTGTTGCTGCTGTCACAGCTGCTTCCCTATTTCCGCATGGCACCTTTCAGGGAATGTAGGTGTATAAGAACAGGACTGGGGGGCAAAGCAGGAATTCTTGCTAGTACATCTCTTAAAGATTCTCCTCTTGCTTTTTTCCCCACATTTGCTTCTACTTGTGCCAAGATCCCTCCTCTGTAAAATCAACGTATCAAGTTCAGCAAAATCTTGTTGCAATGCAGACACCTCAAATATACAGGACACTCACTGAGTTGGAGGGACTTGACAATCTCACAGCACAACCTGCCTATGTTTTATCTCAAAGTATGTCCATTGTCAGGAAAAAGCTCTCTCTGCCATCTCCCAAATCAGCAAAACCTTTGATGGCTGTATCAATGCAGGCACTGACCCAGTCAACAAGTCCTGCTGAGAAGTGGGCAAACAGGGCAGGTATGATGACACAGGATACAGCTCCTAGGACTTAAACCATGTCAGAGAGGCAAAGCTCCCTGTAAACACCACAAGATGCATACTGGCTTTGGATCTCATCACTTACAGGGATCCAAACAATCTTATAATTGCTCATTCTTTTAATTAGATCTGTTTAGGCCATCTCTGAGAAAACAGTGCTCAAAACCAGAAAGCTCAGATCTGGGATTCAGCACCTACGTGATGAAATCTGCACTAATATAGAGATTTAACCAGAAAGTGGTATGCTTTTGTGAAAAGCAGAACTCCCAAGGTGTCACTGCCTGCCCTCCCCTGACTTTGAGTGTGTGAATTTCTGCTAGTGATGTGGTAGTTAAGTATATTTACTTTAGATTAAGCAGTTTAATTCTTCTCCTAAATGGAAGCAGAAAAATCAAAAGCATATAATGAAACATTCTAGATAGCTCTGCGTATTTATTAGTGTCCTGGATTTTTGTATTAACATATAAAATAGTGTTTTGTGAGCTTGTCATTAGAAGCAGCGAGGATATTTTGAAGCCTTTGGGTTGTGTGGAGGTGTGAGCCAAGAAGTGCAATCCAGTACCATCCACACAAAAGGAACAACAAACCGCAGCACTGGTCTATCAAACTCTCCCTGCTTGTACGTCTTAGCCTGTCTTTATTTTCCCTGTCTGTTTTTCATTTCAGAAGCTCTGCTTTCCAAGAAAAGCACTGCCTGCCTGGGGCTCCCAGCCCCTTTTGGAACTACCATCAGCCTACAAACACACTCCTAACACTGGGGATAGGAAAAAACAGGTCATCATAAAATGCTTGCTTGCTTGCATTTTTTTTCCCCAGAGCAGGATCTGGCCAGCCTGATCATTTGCCACAAGGATGTATCAGGTTGCCAGTGTACAGATCTACCTTGTAAAGCAGGAGCTGTGCAGGTATAACCTCTGTGCCTAAAAGTCTTCACTGGTTCCCAGACAGCTTTCACTCTCAGGTGAGCCCCTCAGCCCTCCTCTACAAAGCCACAGCCAGAGTGGCACACTGTCACCTGGTGAGTGAAGCTGAAGCTGAAGCTGGCCTGGAGAGAGAGGCTCCTTGGGCACCAAGGCAGCTCTCACAGCCCAGACTAAAGCACACCCAGGGTGAGGAGGGGGTGTTTATGTTATAGGGATTCCATTTTGCAGTAAGTGTCTTAAGAAAGGTAGATCAATTTTGAGTAGGGATGCCTTTGAGGAATGTTTCTCCTTAACAGCTCATTTTCATCATGAAAACAATGGTGGTTGAAAGAAAAATTCCACAACTGGGGCAGCAGACCCCACTTGAAGAGAGTGAGAACAGAAGAGAAGAAAAATCTTTAAGCTCACAAGAGGCATTACATTAAATTGTAATTTATCTGAAAAGCACTTTGATACAGATTCAGCACAGAATGAGCTTTGGTACACCCTGTGTTAGCAAAGCACTTCAGACCATGTTTAAAACAACCCTTGTTTGGGATGGGATTTCTTTACATATTTTGACAAACTAGTGCAAGGATGGAGAGTCAAGCACAGACAAGCTCATGTGCAAACACAGCCTTTATACTTTTTTTCAGAACATGCAAAATTCAGGCCAGTAAGTGACATCATCCATGGGCTTTCAGTTTTTTCAAAATGAACTTGGCTTTGATATATTTGGACACTGATAAAGAGATAAGTAAATACAATCTTGTAAACAAAATCTAGAAAAATGAAGTGGTACTGAAAGCAGCTCTGAAAAACACACAGCACCACTTAGGGCTTCTGCACTTGTAAAGAGCACATATGGTCAGGAAGTCACTTTGCAGAACCTAATTACACATTTTTAGTGAAATCTCTGTGAGGTTGTGGAGGCAGTAGGGAGTGGGCTCAAGCAGGAGTGTTCACCAAACTCTAATTAATGCATTTGTTCCTTTCTCTACAAAGAATGTGACAGGTAGAGACATAATGAAAGGAAATGGGAATGGGTTTGGGATGTTGAGAAATGCCTCAGCAAGCAAGCTGGTTTCATTCTCCAGTAACCAAGGGGTTCCAGCCTGAGGTGATTGGGCCATTCAGTCACAGAGGAAAAGGAGGGGGTGTGCAGGCTTACTTACATGCGGTGGAAAATACAAAGTGGTCTAGAGGGCACTGATATACAACACCTGCCAGTGTCAATGTGACTGTGTGTCCAAATCCCCTACGCAGCTTATCAGGAAGCCTGGCCTGTTTTAATCTTAGGGTTGCTCACTGCCTTGGTTCAGAAGGGTACTGGGGCCGGGGTAGCCATGTGGTGCACTGCAGAGAGACATGTGGGACTCTCATTCATCCCAGCATGCCAAAGCGCCAGGAGTTGCTCCTGGTCAAAACTACTGGGGATTTGGGATGGGAGGTCATCACAGGCTCCCAGGGAACCACCTTGCTCAAATGGAATAGTTGAGACTTTCAGCCTCTTTGTTTTGTTTGTCTGCCTTTTTCCCTGATCTGTCACTGCTGGGAAGCTCAGTCCCAAGCAAGTGTTATCTTCAGCCAGAGTCCAGGGAATAGCAGGAAGACATCTAGTTTCCCCTCCAGGAATTAACATCCAAGTAACAAGTTTCAAGTTTGAGGATAAAGTCAGGCCTTATTGTCAAAGATTTCTGACAGAGCTGGAAGGTTCTCCTTGTGATAAGAAGGAGCTACGTTGGAAGGAGATGTCAATGGTGCAGTGTCTGGGGGAGTTGGTCCTCAGGAGCCAGCCGAGAATCTGTTGTCACTTCTGATGTATGGAGCCAGTCTGAGATGCTTCCAGCATAGCCCTACTTAGGAGGATAGCTATTTTCCTCCACGGTGAAGACATGCCTCAAACCTGGAATTATCCTTCACAGCTGCTGGTGCACATGAAAGAAGCAGCAGGCATCACACCTTGTATATCACTTTAACCTCTGATAAATGTCACATTCCTTGGCCTAATGTATTCTTTCCTTAGCCCTGCAAATTACTTATTCAGGCATAAAACTCTCTAAAATTAATCTGTGGGTTTTTTTTTTGGTTTTTTTTTTTTTTTTAGATTAGAGAGATTCCCTTTTGTGATTAGAGAGATTCCCTTTTGGCACCTCAAGAGAGTTTATACAAATGAGGGACAAAATTCTCTTTATATCCCTCTGGTGGTCTAAGCTACTATACAAGATATGGTCTTTCTTCATGATAGTGCTGATAATTAGAACAACCAGAAAAAAAATCAAGAAGGGAAAGGGAAAATATTGATAGTAATTAAATCATTAACACTAACGCTTTAGGAGAGAACATGACAATGGTTTGTGAGCCTGGGGCACAAATGTAAGTATATTACAATTGTCATTTAAATAGACTTAGAAGTCACTGTCTTTGCAATCTGTAAAAGAGCTCCTGAATGTATTAATCTGATCAAGTATATTGTCCCAGTTTAATTTTAGGCAGCACCTCAGTCAGAATACCATGTTTATTACGGACTGCTATGATTTCTGCTCATTATGGAAAGGAACTTCAGTAGTGGAAAAATACTTTGATTTTAGCTGAAGAGGAACCCCACTAAGACAAGAGTTGTAATGAAATACCAAAATCAAATAACTAAGTGCTCATTCGTGTTTATGCTACCACAATGTTTCATTCTGAATGCTTTTGGAAAATTATCTTATTTTTCAATATACAATATTGGCATTTTATTTTCTTTCCTATAAATGCATAGTGACCTTTCAAGAACTGGACATTAGTTTTGATACTACCAGAAACCCAGAAAGTAAAGAGATATTATTCTAAATCGTAGTATGCTAGAAGACTTTCAGACTGACCCAGAGTTCAAAGTCACACTGATGCACTGATAGAGGAAAAGTACTCCTTCACATTATAAAAAATCAAAACACAACCTTCCCAGAGGCACAGCACCATGTAAGACCTTTAACTCTTGTCCCCAGCAAAATGAGAGAGAATGCCAGGTGAGAGTATGGTGTTGCTACCCAGACTGTGCCCTTATGTTACTGGGATTGTTTCAGCTACGACTGCTCACCTACATCATGTGACTTAAGCTCCAATAAGACAAATGTACCTTCAGTTTCTGGCTATCTTCCATTGCTTTCTAAAAGAGAAATGCAAGGAAAAATATGCCTGGTAAGAAGTACAGAGAATTCATAAGAAACAGATGAACATATTTCCTTTCTTAAAAAAAAAAAAAAAAAAAGAATGAGGGAGAGAAAAAGGGAAACGAATGTTGTTGCTGTTACTTTGGCAGTTATATTCACTACTTGCCAGTTATATTCACTACTTACCTACAGCCAAAACAGGTATTTGAAATAGCTTCGTTTACTAATCCTAAATATAGGAGTGGCTGGTTTTATACAGTAGTAATTTTAATTAATTAAGATTCTGATTGCTGAAATTATTTTTCACTCTAGTGCTATAACTGATGCAAATGTTTCACTTTGGAAAAGCTCATGCATTTATATTATCTGAAAAGTGTAGTATTTATTTGTGTTTTATACAAAATAAAGTCAAAAGCTTATGGATTAGGGTAAACAACTAGATCAAGAGGGTATTTTATAAGTGCTGTAACAGAGCTTTCAGCAGGCTTGTAAGAACTCTGCAAGCACTGCTTGCAGCATCTAAAATTCACTCTGGATATATGATGTTTAAGTTGTAAAAATCCCCCAACAAACAGTTTGTGCAAGTTCTGCTACACAGAAACATGCAGGAAAACATGATTATATAGAATACCGTCAAATCTAATTAAAAACAGAGGGAGAAAGCCAGTAAAATCAGGCTGGTGAAATATTAATGTACTTAATGCTGGAATGAAGCCTATATATCAATGTGAGATTTAATTCCAGAGTGTAGAATTTAAATGCCTGAAAAACGGACTCAGTCTATAGAAATAGAATTAGCAATTCCAATAAAAAATAGATATTCTGAAGGAAAAGTTTTCTGTCCTTGGCTTGAATCCATCTAGGCTGGTCTACACAGCTCTTCAAAACCATTTAAACCAGCTAAATGTTCTGCTAAATTCCCATTACACTGATGGTCTCATTAGAAATGCAAGGCAGGCCTCTCCAAGGGATACAGCCATCACTCTTTCCTATGAGCAGAAGCTGAAATAAGGTTTCTTCTGCAGCAGCTGCCCCAGTGAGCGACTGTGTTTGCCCTGGTGATGTTTTTCCTCTTTAACGAAAGGGACAACAAATGCAATTGAATCATACTCTGAATTTTCTAACTCCTTGGCAGGGTGGTGAGAAAGTTCCCCACAGATCACAGCACTTCCTGAGAATGATCTTTGGGCAGAAGGACCCAGAGTATCTCCTTAAAAATGAGAGAAATTCAGGAAAGCAAGGAAACAAACCCCTTGAGGCCACTCCCTGAGCAAAGAAGCCACCAAAAAATGCATGAATACCAAGAAAGAGGGAAGACCATCAGCTCACGTCTAAGTAGTCCAATCACTCTGAAGGTTTACCAGAGTCTCATGGCTAATCATGCTCTGTGTGACAGGAGGAAATACATTTGAGGAGTAAAAGTTTTGAATGCACTACTCGGAATTTTCTAATCCATTTCTTGCCTCCCTGGCCCTGCACCCCCCAAGCCTCTCTAGGTGTGATTCACAGTTATTTACTAATGCTCTCCCTCTGATTTCTGAGCCATTGCTGATGCTGCCACCTAAAAAATACTCCTTTCAAATGTGAAACGAAGTAAGAGTGCCTGAACTGCAGTATTGCCTATGTGCCAGCCATTGTATCAGAAATCTTTGGGAATTTTATGTTTCTGAGACAGAGCTGCCAAGTCTCCCCGCTGAATGTGCAGCATCTGATTTTGTACTCAGTGATTATTTCCTTACAAATGATCTCTCACTGCCTAATCCCAAGTGCTACAAGCATCTGTCCTTATGCTGGAGTCATCATGGGGTGAAGTTTATGCCACATTTCAAGGTACATCACAAATGACCCTCAGATTTTGCTAGCCAGTGGTCTTCCAGCCAGTGTCTGTATGGTGGCATGGAAGATCTGAGGTGGACGGATACTTCTGTCAAGGGTAGCTGATTTTAAATAACTTCCTGTCTCTAAGACACTGTTCAGCTTCCTGTCTGTCTAATAGGCAAACCTGCTTTTTCTCATGTAAAAAGCATATTTATTGACTCTAACATTATTACAGCTTTAATACTTCCAGCTAATAAGGGGCTATTGCTAGAATTGCTTTATTATTGTTGTTTTTCATGTACCTTAAGAGACCCCATATTCTCACTGCCCTTGAGCTTTCCTCTAGTATCATCCATTCTGTTTCTCCATCTTCAGTATTTTACATTTTCTTTTTTACACTGTTATGTTTCATGAATATGTATTTGTACTACATATATTTTGAATTTCACATCTATTGCACAGATTGCTTTTCATTTATAATTACTTTTACTTGACCACTGAAACTGAACTAGCTTTCAGTAGTTGTTTTTTGCCTTGATTGTGAAAATGCAGCCTTTTGCTAACCTAACAAACTCTGCTTAAAAACATTCAAGCTTCCTTGTTTCTAGGCTTTTCTCGCCCAAAAATTTCTTATGCTTTGAGATACCAGCCTTTCCTTATTGTGACTGTCCTGTATTTGTCTAGCTTGGACATAATACAATCATGGCCTGGTTCACAAGTGACCATGTGCTTCCCCTCCACTGACCAATTTGTCTTTATTCAAAAGAGGGGTGAGAACATCTGGTGAAGTCGTCAGTGCTAGAAAAGTGCCACAAAGACCATCTACAACCTTCACTCCAATTTCCCAGCTGTCTGTGCTGGACCTCTGGTGATACCTTCCAAACCAGGACCTCTGGAATCCACCTGATTAACTTGCCTTTCCTTTACAAATTGATGCTGACGGAGCACCTTTGTCCCCTCTTGTAGCTGGAGTTGATATTCAGTTGATATCCTGTCTCTGGGATAAAGAAGAAGTTTATTTGACATCCTGAGCTGGAGCTTTCCATGTCAAGAAAGGCTAGAGGAGGAAAGGAACAATTCACAGAGGCACATGACCGACTGGCTGATACAGAGAGGCTATTGCTGAATATATACATGGCACAGGAACATATGGGAACTATACCTCCTCCATTCCCTCTGCAGCTCCAGCCAGTAGAAGCACATCTGTGAAAGACACACCAGGACCCCCAAGGTTTTCAGCATTTCCTTTCAAATACTTTACCCAGCCATTTCCTGGAAAGTCACTAAATGTATTTTACTCAGTCCCGTCTGTAATACTTATAGCTTCATTTAGTTTTAATATAGTTATAAATGGGCTGTAGCGGCCTGCTTTTTTTAATAACTAAGTAAATGAAACCCTGTCTGTAATAATAAATGAACCATCCATCTGGGAGGCCTCCAGTAAAAATTTCAACAGGTATTTATTGCTCCTTTATGTAAACAGTACTCTGGACAATACAAGTGATTATACTCTCTGTCAGCCTTGTCAGGAAGGAGACAGTATAGTTCTGGATGAAGTTCCATAGCATACACACTGAATTTAGAGGTTTATTTGACTAGATGGAGAAAAAATGATTAAAAAGAGCAAATAAACAGACAAAAATTCAGTTGGCTACTGTGAAAGGAAGCATACCATTTTATTTAAAGATACGGGCTGTGAGGATAATCTATAAAAATTGACAGGTCTGTAGTGCTACAGACTTCTCACAACTCCAGATGCTACATAGACAGCTCCCTAAACAACCCCACCCCTTCAAAAGTGGAAGGAGATTCACTGTAATATCAACACTGTATAGTGACTTTAAAATATACTGTGGTCTTATAGGTTCATATAGTATGGAAGAGCAGTGCCTCGGGAGAATCTCCAAATGGAGTGCAAAAGACTGAAAATCATGCTATCCATCTCTGAGGGTCATCCCTTTCATCCATGGACACTGTTCACACACTGGAAAGGGCAATAGCCTGATACTTTTCAAGTAATGAAATTTTAATTTAAAAGAATCTCACTGCCAAAATCATCTTCATACCACTGTTATATTCTGGCTCCTAATTACACACCATTACATTCCACTATTGTTGGAATAATACAATGTCAGAATAAATTGTCAAATAACTAATTCAATGTGTGGCAAGAGGGGGGAAAAAAGAAAAAAACAAGAGGCAGAAAGACCTGAAAGCTCACGTATGGCCAAGATGATGTGCTATCACTCGGTGCTGGGGAGTGAGCCCTCGGGAGTTCTGCGCGTTAAATATGCAAGCGCCATTGTGACTTTCCTCAAAATTTCCAGCCCTCAAATTTCTGTGGGAATGGGCTTAAACCTCTCCCATGAGCAGATTTCTCAGAGCCTTTCATTTTCAGCCAAGATAGGCACAGGGAAAAATGCTTTTTTCCTTCTGATGCAGACTGTAAGAGGAAAATAAAGCTCTCTGCCGAATACCAGTCAGATTCTGCCCCACAGGGCAAACGGATTGCTGCTCCTTATGAGACCTGCACCCTGCATGCTCGGCTCAGAGAGAGAAGTAGAACTGCTCCTGAAGCTACATCCATGGCTAGGGTGTTTCCAACAGGGTCACTAAGCTTATCAAGCTTAACTTACTAGAAGATGGTGTGTTAGAGATAGTATTCTCTTGACTCCTCTCTACTTTTGGTATGTTGCAAGATGCCGAAAGGGGAAAAGATAATCCCAACAAGGCAGACATTTCTGAACTGAGAGCAGTCCCACCAAAATACAGGAGTTCTCAGGTTTGCTTGAAGATGGGCTGAGGGAGGAAGAGAGGGAGGGGGCTGCTGAGGGAGTGCCAGGACATGGGGCACAGGCTCTGCAGGGACAGGGAAGCTGGAGGCTGGCACTGGAGCAAGCACCTGGAGCGAGCTCATAGCCATGCACTGCTGGGGGAAGAAAACCCATGTGCAATCTGCAGTTGTTGGATAATTCCTTTGCTTCCCATGGAGCAGCAGTGAAGGGATGGTTACTCATGTACCCATTAACTCAAACTGCACCGTGCAGCCCCGGTTGAGGTGTGCCTGGGGTTCTCCAGGGGCTTCCTGGCACAGCTCCCCTGGGGTCTGATGTCACCAAGCGCTTCTGACCTGCTTGTTTCGCTTTGAGATAACCCCTTCTAGGATGCAGAATGGGCTACTCCTCTTTATTAATCTCCTTTGGACATACAAACATTAAAAATAATCAGCTGAGGGCTGCTCCTTCAGAGAGAAGAGTTTTATTCCCAGCATTCAGATGCATGCGCTGTGCAGAAATACACCACCTGGACTCCAATATATATATACATTTTTTTAAAAAGAAAAGAAAAAGTATTTTTTCTTAAAAACACTCTTTGGAAAAAATTATGAATTTAGCTCTCAAACAGTAAACCACACTATATCTCCTTTCTAATGTCTCTTTTTAAATATACACCAGGGAACAACTCTCATAACTCACTCGACACACACTATCTTATGAGTTATAGGTCAGTCTTCTATGCTTAGAGTGTGTGTTGCACTTCCACACAACCTTATGAATTTTCTATCCCTCATCATTCATATCATGTCAGAGTATCTATTACAAAACCCTTGTTTGCAAGAAGTGCTTCTATTTTCTCCTTTCGTTTTATCACTGCTCTTAAATTTTCTTCTGGACACCAGCTTGGCATGCTGGCAGTACCATGCTGGCAGTTCCTGAGAAAAAAAATCAGCCAAAAATTCTATGTCAGGGTCGTAATATCACTTGCAAAGAAATATCCTTTTTTAACTAACAGGAGTAGTGTATAAAAATGAATTAGGCACAATTGTATTCTGACTGCCAACTTCTCCCACCCAGCTGCTAACTACCACAACCATCTCATAAAAAATAATCATCTGGAAGTCTAAATGATATCTGATAATGTTTTCTGCCATCCTAAATCGTTGGAAATGTTGAATCATCTTGAGAAAAATGTCAACAATAATGTTTCACAACGACTCAAGCATGGACAAGACTAACCAGAGTCTTGTGTGAGGGATTTAGAGCTGAGAGGAATTTTCCAATATGTACTTTAGTCATCAAAAACAGTGTGAGGACCAGCAAAAATGCTTGGCAATTGCTAGTTATTTGCTAAATAACTAAAGAAGTTTAAATTTTATGTAAAATGATAAATTCCAACATTTCTGAAATGCTGTGCTTTCCTTTTCTTCTTTCAAAAACATTACTTTGAAATATGCTTGTATCTAGTACTGTAGCAAGGCTTCCCAAGCACTTTCAGGAGTAAGATAACCTAAATGAAATTATTAGTCTCGAATGTATTTGTTTTAAATTTTGCTGAGAAAATTAACAAGATTATTTTTATTTTCAGTTACCCCATATGATTTTTATTGTATTAAACAAAATATCAATTACCCATGCTGATTCAGAAGCTAATTTAATTCAGTTTGCAAAGTTCTAAACCTAGATTTGTTTTGAGTTTCATATGGATCCACCATACTTACTGGCTTCTTTCATTTTTTCCCTCTTATTGGCAGTTAATTGAAGCTTTCAGTGATTTTTTTTTCTGTCATCAGTTGTCAGACTGCCATTTATTGAAACAAACATCCTTAGCAGTGCTGTGAGCAAGAGTTGGTAAGAACCAAGCAAATAGGAGATGGATTCTCAGATTGTTACGTGACTGAAATGGTAGGATCTGTGTTGCTGGCTTTTCAGTTTTGTTTGTTTTACAAAATCAGATAGGAATAAAGACTGTTTGCTCAAAACTATTATATAGCTAGTTGTTTGGTTTGTATGTTTGCCATTTATGATTATCTGATACAGAGTTTCCAGGAAAAGAATTCTACATAGGCTCCTACAGGATCTACCTATGGCCTCCACCTTAGAAAAATGGCTTTAAGTATCACTTGCTATTATTTGATGTCAACTTGAGTCCAATCAAAACAATCATTATTATTTCAGAGGTACTTTTGGGTGTGGAAATAAAATAGGCAGGACTTAATATTGACAGAGCTGTGGATAATTATCTGTTTGATATTTAAGTAAGAATAAACACTACAGATAATAATGCCTTAATTTAGTACAACTGCAAATTATTTGTAATCAAATATTGTGTCTATATTATGCAATATATATTCAAAAAGTCATATATACAAGGAATGACATTTGACTTTTGAAGAATTCAATTTAGTAGTAACATTGTTAATGGTCAAAGTAGATCTCCTGAACTAAATGTATTGGGCTACTTTTATATCAGTGTCACTCTAGTAAAATCAGTTTCATCAGCAATTAATTTAGCTCACTGTATTACCTTCAAGGCAAATGATTTTTACTGATAAAAGAAAAAACTTCAGATGTACATATTATATCAGGCACTTAAATATTCTTAGTGCTGATAACAGCAGAGATGGGTGATTTAAATAAGAAATAAAATAGACAAAATGTAGGAGACTGACAATAAAGAGCTTTGAAATATGTAAATAACTTTCCAGAAGTTCTACAAACCCTTAGACTATCTCCAGCAGAGTGTTTATTAGTCTAAAGAAATCATTGTGTATGTTTCAGTGTACTACAGAAAGGTTTTTCCTCTTCCAAAATGCAGCAAACAGTCCTCATTACCTCTTTTTATAAATGTCTTGAATGCTTCAAATTTATTTGCAATTTAAAGGGGTGCCAGAGAAGAACTAGGAATAAAAAAAAGTCTGTCAGAATTTTCTCATTGATACTTTCTCTTACTCTTCCATCTAACTGAACACCAAAGCGTGAAGACTTTCTCTCCTCATTATCAGGATCATTATGAAATCAGTATGAAATAGGACCCATCCTATCAAGAAAGGTACCAGTTTGTTACTGGGCTTCATCCTACTGCAGTGTTTTCTAGTGAGAGATCCCTTCATAGGTACACCTCCCAACACCCTATGAAACCAAAAGTAAGCAAACCCATGATAATTCTCATTCACTCAGAAAGAGGAAATAGAGGCAAAGACATTTGCTGTTCTTAAACAAAGTCACACTACACCGTTCAGTCAGATCCAGAGCTGGGAAGGAAACTCCAGGTCCAGCTGGGAAGACATAGGCATTGCCTCAGATGTACTCCTGACCCAACATCTTATGCTGTTCACTCTCTACTTCATCTTTGGAGCCTGTGCTAGGAGAAGTTATTAGTGAAGGAAACCCAAAGACAAGGTGGGAAGGTGAAGAGGTGCCAAACCAGTATCTTTCAGCATATAACAGTATCTCTTCTATCAGAGCTCAGCAGAGCTACCAGAGCAGAATATGTCATTGCTCAAGAGTCTCTAATTCTCTGGCAAACAAGCATTCCTGCCTGAGACAGAGCAAGAGGGTTTTATGTAAAGAATGCATTTATTAATCTGTAAAATGTTGCAAATAAAAAATAAAATTGGACCGGATGATGTCAATTTTCTTCCAGAAAAATCCATAACATTTGACCCATTTTGGTATTTTAAATCAAAATTTGATTATTTTAAGCTACATGGTGAGAGATCATTCATTCCTAACAAGGATTTCTTATACTGCTTGTTTAGAGTAGGATTAAATAAACTTTTATCACGCTGGGACTGTTAACTCTTGATGTTCTTTACTGCTACACTCATGCAGTTATTAACCCCTAAAAGTCTTTGGTTTTGGCTGTAATTTCTTCTTCCATTAGTTTTTGTAAGATTTGAAACTGCACTCAGAAGTGCCCTTTAAATACTTGGTTTTTGGTGAAGTTTCCCCCCATCCTTGCAATACCCATGACAGTTGGGCTGCTAATTATGTGGGCTTATGCTAATTACTAAGTTGGTGGCTTGGAAATGAGGGGGAGTGGCACTCATAGCTTGCAGCAGCTACCTATGCACAAGTCTTGGGGCTATTTTGGCTTCTGACGCAGCTGAAATAGCATTTACGGAGACTTTGTCCCACAGCCCCAGGTCTGAGACTGGCAAAGGGTTAAATGGAGACACAGGAGGTGCCCTTCTCCAGCTATTTGCAGCTCAGGGTCAGTCCCTGAGGAGTTCTGGGATGGTACTCAGGGCTGGGACACTGTCACACAAGGCCTAAGAAACCACACCAGGGTTTGAAAATGTTGAAGACCTGGGTGAAAGAACATAGAAACGAGTGCCTAGATATTTAACAAAAACCATGGATATTTAGGACGGAAACCCAGGCCACAGCCCCATTTTGGGGGTTCAGCACAACATGAGCCTCTTGCATCTTTGCTCTGACACCACCCCCGAGGTGTGAATGCCCTCTGACACCTAAGAGCAAGAAGAGATCCGGGAGCAGGCACTGGCACACCCCGCAGGGCATCGCGGCCGTGCTGGCCCTGAGCTGCTCTCCATCCTCTGAGGACTGTGCTTCATCTGTTTCAAGATTGAAACCAAGGAAGGAATAAGGGGGAAAGTACTAGCGAGAACTCACTTTGTGGTTTTAGCTGTGAGTATCTTCAGTGCTCTTCGACGATGGTGATGCTGGTGCATCACATTAGCCCCCTGTACAGGTAATGAATGGGAGCTGTACTCTGTGAGCATCAGGTCATCAACATCAAAGAGATTTAGGGAAAAAAAAATCGTAATACACACTGAAAAATAAACAGATGCAGACTGGGACATAGAAATATGTCTTTTCTTTAGAATGCTGATTAATGTTGCATCGAATCACAATAAAATAGCCCCCAAGGCTCATTTTCTAGTTGTAAAAGGGCAATAATGGTTAGCTTTACCAATGTTTGTAGCAGGCTTTGAGGGGAGGTGTGTATTCAAAAGAAATACTAATGACCTGAAGAGGTCATTAGTTTGGGGATATTCTGCTGGACTGGCACCAAATCTCCTCTGACTCTACCTAACAAATCATACAGCAAAGAGCGAGCTTTCATCTGCGCTAGCTTCAGGCATATTTGAAATTACTTAAATGAATGTAATTGCAAAGTAGTTTTATTCCACTGTTTTATAGCAGTTCTCCTGTTCTGCCAAAGGCAAGACTGGCAAGCTCTTGAGGGACAGGAGGCTGCTGAGAGGATTATATTTTGTCAGGACTTCTCAGCACCAGAGGACTCACCTCATCTCAGCCAACAGCCCATCACACAGGACCACCACCATGAGCCCCACCACCAGGAGGGGTACCCCTGATTTACACCACTGGCACTTGGTCTGAGCACCTGATGAGGTGCTAACTATAGCAGGTCTGTGTGACATGACTATAGTCCTAGAGGTAATTTCCTACACCTTATTACCACATAATAATGGCCTCTTAACAACCAGGCTAATCAAGAATTAATGAGGCACTAAAACACTTTTAGGAACAATGAAGGATTTAAAAATTTCTCTTATGTGTTTTATTTAAAAAGCAATTAATTTAACAGTTACTGCCCTTACTTTGGAGTGATATAAAAAAGTCTTGGTACTTATCAAATGTATCAGTTGAAAGGTTTTATTCATTTATCAGTTATTTACTTATGTGAAGCTGCACATAACCTAAAGAGAGTAGAACCAGATTTGGGTCCTGTCTGCCTCCCTCGTGTAATTCCATTTGTCTGCTCAGGCACTCCCCGGCTCTCACACAGGGAGGCTTGTTTGTCCAACAGTAAAGTACAACACCAAAACCAGAACAACCCCCAAATTAACACTACTGCCCAAAAGGGATTTTTTTAAATTGTCTCTGGAAACTGGACTACCAAGGGTTTTTTTTGTTTTGTTTTGTTGGGTGGTTTTTTTTGGTTTGTCTTTTTTTTTTTTTTTTTAAGGAAGGGAGGGTGCACCTCAATAGGGAGACATCCTTGATGGAAGTTTTTGAGAAGCTGAGTGAAATAAGTGGGGAGAAAAAGTAGGGATAATGTATGCTGCTAAAGGATTTCATAACAGTGACTCAATGCTGAATTAAAGCCTGAAAATGTGTGGCTTTACCATCAGCCTGGAAGTGATAATCAAAACAAAAACATGTTCAAATTTGACTTATTTTTTAATGCTTCCTTCTGTGGTGTAAGGTTGGGGAATATATCCTGGTTTGCTGAGAAAATCCCCAAATAGATCATTCTGTGACAGATAACAGTTATGGTTATTAATTCCACTGCTGACATTGAAATTATACTGATTCCCAACATAATGGATGAGTAAATAGCACATTAGAAACTCTCAGATGCTTCCATATTTCCTATGCAATCTAAAAAAAAGAACTCCCTCATTAAATAATACACTGTCAGAAAAGGCAATTTGATTAAATAAACCTATCTGTCAATCATGATGGAAGTTATAAAAGGAAAACATTTTGTAGCTAAGTAAAACTTTTCTCCATATTAATCTCTCCCTCTCTCTTTCTATTTTCTTTTTCTTGTGTGATTCTTAAAAGAGAAGTAATAGAAAACTATGTGCCCTAAAGGAAGATTGGAGCAATACCTGGGCACCTGACAAAGGAGCTAAAAGTTAGTCTTTACCACAAAGCAGAGATGACATGATGGAAAAATCAAGGGGGAAAGGAGGAAAATTATGATATGCACTAATCCAGAAACCTGAGCTACCGTGGGTGTAGTTTTTGTATCCCTTGTTACACATATCTCTTTATTTCTTTTCTGTTTATCAGGAGACATGGAGACATGTTTTGTGGGGCAGAAGTAGAAAAGGGGAGGGCCCACAGAGGTGAAAAACAGTAAGAAATGAGGCTGCATGTGATGAATCTTGACAAAACCGGGGATGAGATGGTAGGAAAACAGCAGAGAAGGTGCAGTGAGAAAGAAAATAAAGGACAAAAAAGCAGAAGTGGTGGATGGCACAGGATGGACAGCAAGTAACAAGACTGGGAAAGAGAAATAAGAAATCATCCTGTGCATTTGGCCTAGGGTGCCCAAAGTACCTGGAGAGGGGGCAGGGATGTGGGGCTGCTCCCCAGGTTTGTTCTACTGGGATCCCCTCTGCCCCATCCACAGAGCCACACTACCAAAGCATCAGACACTTATTCTCCTGTAGCAGCAAATGAGGCCACACATTACCCAGCTGCATGACAACAACAGTGGGGTTAATTTTTCATGCTACTTAATAATCATCACCATTTCACTGTGGGCTGGGGAGAGGGGAAGAGTTGTGTAACATGGCATGATGGGTGGAAAGCCTCTGAACGTCACTCTGTCTGGTGGCCAAAGATGGAAACGGGGTCTGGAGGCTTCCTCTCCTTGGCTTTGGGGGGCAGAAGCTTCTTAGGACATCAAATACTTAATTAACTGAGCTGCAGAACTGTAGGATAAGATTCATACAGTTCCTTCTCTGATGGGAGAGTGTCAGCCTGGACCGTGCTGTTCTTGGTGAGTCTTTAAAGCTAGTGCACTCATACAGAAGGCATTCTTTGAAAAGAACCAGAGATTTATTTGAATAAAAATCTGAGTGGATGACAAGTGCATGCAAAGCAAGAAGATGAGATTTTAATTTCTCTCAAGTAGAAAAACATAAGCGGCTTGAGCAGGAGGTATTTGCTTTCCAGCTAGGCACCCAGGCTTTTATGTTCTTCAGAGCACAGAAAGAGTTGTTCTTCTCATAGTGAATTCATAGCTCTGCAATGTCATTGAGCCAAATGGGATCATGCTAAAGAGATATTTGGCCATTTCTGCTAGAAAAAGATAAATCAAAATAATTTTAGAAGGAGGGCTGTTGCTTTATATAATCTTTTTCCAAGGCCTGGAGATGGTGGTTATTAAGTCATCCACCTACTTTTGTCTGAGGGAAATATATACAAATTTGAAATAATATCAGTATTACAGGTCCTTCTACAAATCTTACCTTTAGCATCCAGCTTTCTGCCCACCTCTCATTGTTTATGTATTTTGTATGTCTTTATATTCGTTTTGTCTTATGTATTACATATACTAATGGAGCGCCTAAAATCCTGGATGGCAAGTCTTCTGTTACCATACCTCTGATCTTCCCCCTTCTCTCTTTATTCCACTGTCTCCCAAGCTTCAGAGCTGGAAATTTGGTCCCTGACTCCTGCCTACTCTAGCATCAGTCACAGGATGCTGCTGTGGGTGCTGCAGGGCTCCTCACCAGAGCATGCCTACTGAAGAGTGGCATCAGCCAGCCGCTCCTAGACACTGATGAAATCCATGTAAAAGGCTCAGGGAGAGGTTTCTTTCTCTTGACTACAAAGCCTGCAGGAGTAAAACTCTTCAGGGGAGAACAGTACATCCCTCCTAAGTTGACTGTGTGTCTCCTGGCCTCAGAGCTGGACCACTAACTCACCGGAGCTGTGCTGGGATCATTGTGCTGCAGGACACGATGCTCAGAGATGGCAGCTGTGAGGGATGTGGAGGAGAAGCAGAACTCCACTCTGACAAATACAGGTTCCTCTTTTTTTCCCTTGGTCGTTCCATGTGCAGTCACTTTTGTAGCAAGCCCTTTTTTCAACACAGGCAAGTCATCCTGCTTTACTGAGGCTGCTCTCAGGGAAATGCTTTTTGACTGAACTGGAGATGGGCACCACAGCACAAGCAGAAATCTAGGTACCCACAAGAATTCTCGGTCTTTCAAGCATTAATACTGAAAGAAGTCTTGCTAGAAGACATCATGCTTGTCTATAATTATTTATGAGATCAAAATCTTCCTGTGCAACAGAGGAAAACCCAGATTTTTTTAACAGTTTGTGGCAAAAGGCTTCATAGTTTCTTCCACAGATGTGTATAGAAATTGCTGTTGCTTATAGTTGTTACAAGTATTAAAGTCTGCATGTCATATTACATCTCTTGTATAAGTAAAACATGGATTTTACATGGGCAAGGACCTGAATTGTTTCTTAAGACCAGCAGTTAAAACCAGTATAGACCAGAGAAATGGCAAATTGTTTTTGAGGTTATGTTCTGTAATGTTCTGAGGTTCCTGGCCCTAGACCTCTTCCTTGCTCTTTTCTCTATTTGGCCTCCATCTGAACTACATCAAGACAGGTCACACCTTGGGGTCGCTGCCTCATCTCCCTAGGGGACTTCAGAAGAGAAGCCCCCCTCTATGCCTACCTAAATGCCACAAAAATTGGTCATCAAAGCAGGTACACAAGGGTAATTTGCTCATTCTTTGTCCCTATCATGCTCTTACATACTTTTAAGGTATTATTTGTGCTGATTTGCTTGCTTTGATAGTAGGAAAGCTGATGGTGAAGGTACAGGATTTTTACCCATAACTGCACTAAATTCTAATACAATTAAACATACAGTAAGTTCACATGTTTATCAGGTAACCGATCAGTTCTGTTTTAATTTAGCCTACCTCATCCATCACACCTCCTGGAGTGTGTCTCTGAAGAAATATGTTGAGAGACTCCTTTTCTCTACCCACAACTGCTTACAGTTTATGCCATGAAAAGGGGAATAAGCACAAATGAATCCTGACAAAATATCTTGCAAAACTAATAAAAATCAGCATGCAGAAATGCCAGCTGTAATTGCACTATTTTGCCATAAAAGGTCTGTGGTCCAATCAAACCATGTGGTTGTTTTTTTTCCTTTGGAAAAACTTAGCTTTTATCTTTGTAAGTCAGTGGTATAGTTGCCCTGATTTTGGAATGATCAGTAAGTATAATCCTTTTGAATCTCAGGAACAATATACCTCATCCAAACCTTTGTCCTGATTCATCTCCAGCTTTGATAGCTTCAGTGTGTCACTCTGCCTGCTTGTCAAATCTATCATCAATTCTAAATTGCCGATAAATATATTCCACATCTCTTTTGGGAGATGAAGCCTGTCTGCATGCTAAACAAAGAACAGAATGCACAAAGCCAAGATACATGCTGAGATATAATATTCTCCCTCTTAAAATACCACAGGTGAAATGATAATGTGGAAATATTCTTACCCTGAGGAAGGCAGACTCCAGTTGTAGCTTAGCAAATCAAAGACCAGAAAACTTGCTTGCAATAACATCCTAACAAATCCAAAGAGATATTTTTTCCCCAGTTAAAAAATATCCACACTCTGACTTTTAATCCAAATCCAAAGATTAAGGTGCAAGAACTTCATTAATTTGTTTAGTTAGGTATGAAAAGTATTTTGTCATGAAACTGCCAGCCTGCCACTATAAAGGTTTAAAAAAATCATAGCTATTCATGGCTGAACAGTCAGACTTTTCCACACAGGAAAATTCATCATCATTTCAGGTTTCAGTATCTTTTTGTATTTTGCATGGCAAATAAAAAGTTGTCCACCAAGCTTGAAATGTCTCTTTTTTTCGAGTTGGTCACTCTGTGGGAGAAACAGGCACTTCTTTAGATTCCTTTAATTTGTTCTTCATAATCATAAAATAAATTATCAGCAAAACGAGGCAGCTTCTAATTCAGAATCTCACTTTCTTGTTATTAAAAAATCGTATCTGTGTACCAATGAAGTAGAAAACTAAGGCACTTCAGTTTCCAAATCTTTCCATTCCTGGACGAGCTTTAGTGTTCAAATGTTAATAGGATGCCTGCATTTAGGGGAAATAAAAAAAAAACCTAAAAAACTTGGCCTGTATTCAGGCTCTAGAGTCTGTGAAACAGACTTTTTCCATAGTATGACCTCAGTCTTAGGATTTCTCTTTTGCAAAATGTTAGTTATTTTTCCTGGCAGGTGGCCAGAACCCTGTATCTCTCTTTCTTCCCCTCTCACCCTCCTCCTCTCCCCACCCTCCAGGCACACACACACCTCTCTTCTTCCCATCGCCCAGAAATTCAGCCCTCAGACAAGGTAACCCCCCTATCTTTTGATTGATGGGACATGGTGTGGAGAAAAGAACCAGGTTATGACATCCTGGAAGTATCAAACGCTCCCAGTTGCTTTTCTCTTCTTTTGGACCCATTTTGTTTTGTTTCCCTGCCCCAACCCCCTGGGCAAAGCCAGCAGCCCCCCACACCCAGCAGTGGTGGTGCCCCCGCCAAGCATCAGCTACAGAGGGTTTCAAGTTGCAGCAGCTTTAGCCCAGGGTAGAGGATTTCCAAAATGTGTTACCCTGGCAACCAGGAATTTTAGCCCAGCAAAAACCACCACCACGCACACCGCGACTCCAACGTGTGAGACGCTGAGCTTTCATTTATCATTTTCTTCAGAGAAAAAATACGGAGTGGGGTCGAGGGTGTCTGCCTTCTTGGAGGCACTGCCAACGAAACAGACTTCTTCCCAGGTACTTGCATCTCCTGATTTTCCTGGCAACCCCTCTTTAACCACTGTACACAGAGCTAACACATACAAAATTCCTAATTAGTCGCTTACAAATGACAAAGTCCAAGGAAAACAGTGCTTAAGAGAAAAAAAATATGCTTTTGCTGAAATACAGGAGAACATTTCCTCAAGCATGATGATATTTTATCCAGTTAGGTTGGTCAGCTTTATTCTAAATGGCATTCAGTGAACACTGGTGATTCAGAAGCATTTTTTGACTTAGTATGAAATAAGAAATAATGCCCTGCATTATTATAGTAAGTTTTCCAATGGGACAAAAGCTCCTGTTTTAGACTGAAGGCTTCTCCTGCATAAAACCACTTTCCCCTTCAGCTTTGAGCCAAGGGTGGCATCAAAACGAGGGCAGCTTCCTGAAGCTAATTATTTTTCCCTACAGAGTGCAGAGTACAGGTAGATAGTAAAGGTGAAGGTGCTACACAAGAGGGCCTATATCAAGGGTACTTTATAAATAAAACTGCACTGAGCCATAAGGGTGGTTAATGCAAGCTATTTGCTATAGCTGGTAAAAGAGAGGGATAGCATTTAAAAATAGGACAGTGAAAGCCCTTTCTCACCCCATCTAAGTCAAATAAAACTTCCCTGGACCTCAGTAGTACTTTTATTTAGTGTTCACCATCCCTGTTTCTGTTGACATCTCAGATAATGCTTTTTTTGGTCTGACTCAAAATCAACAGAAGCTCAATTTTGTCCCAGGAAAACCACAGCTGCAATTAAGGTCAGATTGGGTTTCCATATGTTTTCTTTCTAAACCAAACAAATCAACTCCAACTCATCTTCTTTCAGGGAGATCATGTTTTTGAGATCTTTTTTATATGACTTTAGGTACTATTTAAAGATTATTTTTACTTGTATCAACTTTGCTATGTGTCCATATTTTTTACATGGAAAAAAAAAAAAAAAGACCAATAGTACAAATTTATTCTTTCTCCTTAACTCTGTAAACCTTAAAGACAGATTCAGTCAAGATCTGTATGAGCAAATGTCTTCCAATAAAATGTCTTTATAGCATCTGAAGAAAATAGACTTCTTGGTATCAACTTACAATAGGGTTTTTTGTGAACTATCAGCAGCATTGTGCTCTGTAAACTCTAAAACCTGTGCTCAGAAAAGGTTAGGAAATGGCAGGAAAGGTTCACATCAGCATTGTGACAATACCACAGTGGCTCTGATGCATCCCACAGGTGAAATAACTTTGTTTCTGGGAGTGGGAAGTTATGGCAGAATTACATTTTTAACAGTCTATATATTTAATAGACAGAGAAACACTCTGTACATGCACTAAGGGTAATATTTCAGGAGAAGGGGCAGAAAAAAGGAACGTTTTCATGGAAATCTGAGAGCTGAGGAGGGGCTTTTAAAATTTTAGCTGCCCTTGCTGGATGGGCTGAGCAGAGTGAGAATCTGGCAGTGTTAGGGGTTAGCTCTGCAAGCTGAGGCTCAAGTAAACAGGTGGAATAGTGCAATGAAGCCAGCCTTCTTCTTCTGCCAGAGACTTAGTTCATGGATAAACACCAGACTTTCACTTCTGCAGTTTTAAAGACCTCCATCACTCTGAAAAACACTACCTTCATTCATCATAGCAAGGGGTTGTTTTTTTTTTTTTTTTTTTATTCCCATGTACTGCAAGACCTCTCTCAGAAACATCACAGATATACATTAAAAGCCATTTGACATATTGATGTTTTCAGAAACAAAAAACCCCCAAAATTTTCATAAAGGATGCCATCTCATATTGGCTACCATCCTCTGGAAGTTATGCTTCTCAGCAGAGTAGGGTCATCTGTGGCTCATGAGCAGATTGATATGCTCCAGGACAGCCCTGGATAGAGCCCGTGGAGTTACTAAAAGAGTTTTCACCAGATCACTGGCTGATGTGTCTGCTGCAGATGTCCTTGCCATCTAACATGCCCACAAGCTGAACTGTGGAAGATTAGGAAGTTGAGCCAGTATCTTAATCTGAAAGCTAAAAAGTTGATTATATCCCATAAAAGTTTGTGCAGCCTTTATTTTTGGAACCAGCTTCCTCACAGCATGGATTTCACCCCTTCCATTGTCCTGCAGGCCCATCTGTTAGCTATTTTCTGGTTCAATTGACTTGATCCATCATGGCCCTTTTGGCAAACAAAGAGAAGGATATTGAAGATGTACTGCTGGAGGGCTTTTTCCTCTGAAGCTTGCATGCTTTGTCCCTTCTCTATTTGCTATCTCTCCCTCCAGTTCAGCAAGACTAAAGCCAAAACCTTCTAACTCAGCTTGTGTGACCCTGTCCCAAGACTGAAACTCTGGGGAGAGGATTAGAGAGTGGAGATGGGGCAGGAGCTGCCACTGATCATCAGGTCTGCAGGCACCTGGGAAAGGCAGCAGCTTCTGCTCTCCCTTTCTCCCCACATGTGGCACTCCTCAGGACATTTACCACTTACTACCCAAGTCTGTCTTTGAAAACTTACACTACTGCCCATTTCCTTTACTGTTCTGGGTGAGTAATCCTCAGCTTTTTATACAGAACATTACATTTTTCAACACTTTGTACCAATATTAATGAGACAGTTTCCATGGTGGTCTAATTCTTTTAGCTGGGGGAAAGTCCAAGTTTAAAATAACTTGCACCAGGCATTTCAGTGAAGTGAGGTGGGATTAAGGTTACTCTTCCGACTCCCAAAGTCCCATCAGGTTGGAGTTGTTGCCTGAGAGACTTAAGGCCAAGACCACAGGTCAGCCAGATGTGAGAGGACAAGGTCCCCAGGGGCTAAGAGCTGGATGGTGATCTGGCAGCACTTGCCCAAACTGATTGCCTGTATCTGAGACTGGTTCTCTCTGTTCTCTGCAGGCACCTTGTATCCCATCTTGTCATTGCAGAAGGGGAAACCAGCAGGAGAGGTTGGCTGCTGAATAACTATCTGTAAGCCAGTCTGAAGACACAAGGGGCAAGACAGAAGAGAGGAAGAAAGAACTGACATGTGATGCTCGTGCCAATACAAAGGTGTGTCACATTGAGCAAGAACAACAGTGATGTTGCTCCAACATGATGTTTCCTTCCTGAAGGAGAATCAGGATGGTGAGAATGATGAGCAGGTGTTGGATGGGCAAGAAACTGCAGCACTAATGTCTGCAAATGGACAGCTTAGAAGATGCTGACTTTAGTGTTAATGAAGATCACCCTGAGCAAACCATTCTGCAAATGATGCTGGGGACCAGTACAGGGAAGGAATAGGAACAACATCTATTTCTGCCTGGAAAAAGAAAACAAGCCAAAACACACACACACACACACACACACACAGAGTGATCGCTGTGACTCTCAGAGAGTATTAGCAAAGGACAAAACCTGCATAACCGCCATAAATTATAAAAGCCTCCCTCAATCTTGGTTAATTCTCTTGTAAAAAGGGAGGGAAAAATCTGGAGCAGCTCAGCATGAAAACAATTGTGGGAGGGTTAATAAAGAGACAGCACTGAGGTATCTAGTTGCTAGCCCTGATATCATTAAGTAAGTGCACTAGAAATGTCGAGGTAAATGCATAGCAGTGAATCACAGTCAGGCATGATTAACCTTGGGTAGTCTGAACTGGAAATCATTTACAAACACAAAGGTACTGAAGAACATCACAACAGACAGTACATTGAAAGTCATTCCAAGAGCAGGAGTCGTGCTGAGCGCTTTGTATTTTTGTGGCATTTTTAAATTATTGTCATATTTTGCATGTGGGAGGATGGAAGATCCCAGATCCCAGGCTCAGGGAGGAGTTTCTGTGGCCCTGCATGGTCCTCTGAAACATGTGCACTTGTTGGAATCAGTTTGCCTCGCACAGAAGTTTTATAAAATTAAAGGTTTTAATTGCAACAGTCTGAGGCTTACTGAAAGGACAAACAGATTTGCCAAAGAAAGACTAAAATCCTGTAACTGCAAATATTAAAGAACCAAACACCACTCTTCCTTCATCCATACCCATGTCTTAATGCAGCCCTCCAGACTAGAGGTAGAAAAACTGGGGGGAGTAAGGATTTTAATAAAAATTATGTGGTTTTAACAACATTTGTGAAAGTTTTCTGATCCTTGAAAATTGATCCTCTGATGACAAAATCAGAAGAACGAAACATCACATTTAGGACTGATATTTCTGATAAGTCCTAAAAGTTTGGAAATGCTCAGTGAAGCTGTAACCATATGACCCATAGAGAGCTATATATATTGAGTACAATGACAACAAAACCCCTTCAAATACAGAATTCTCATGGCTTTAAAAGCATTCAATTACAAAGAACATGAATCAAATGGGGAAGACTACAGAAAACTTAACACTTTAGTATTGTTTGCACCTTTTATTGCAATTTTTCAGTGCCAGCTCAGGTGATTATTGTGAATGCCAAGGTGGTGAAAGCCATAGGAAAATCGTGCAAAACAATACAGCTCTGCATAGATTTCCTTCCCGCTTTTGCATCAGTCTCATTCTCCTCAGTCCATCCCAGTTATCCTTAGCATTGCAATAACTGCCCTTATTCATCTGCCTCATTAGGATGCTGCATCAATTAATATGCATCATCTAATGCATACTATTTTTTTAATGCTTAATATCATTATCAGTGGAGAGCTATGTCATAATGAGTCTATCTAGGGAGTTAAGGCATACAGGAAAAGCCCCCGTGCATAATGCTATTCCAAATGGTTATTGTACCCAAACCCTCCAAACAGACCACTATGCATCCTGCACTCTCTGTTTCTGTACTCTCAGAGGTTACAGATAGCACCTCTAGTCTTGGGTTATGTTTGTTTTTGAGGACCTGGAGCCCAGTGGGCAAGGCACGAGGATTATTGTGAGGGGAGATGTCATGTTAATGCTTGGTTTACAAATGCCTCACTGCCTGATTCAGGAGGGTAATCATCCTGTCCTTTGAAGCTGCATAAATAATGCTTGGATGGAGGTAGTATATCTGCACCAGGGGTTGAATTAACTGCCACTGAATCATATAAACTTGGCTAGAGTGTGAGGCTTGTAACATGCCAGAGGAAAATAAAAAACACATTTTCAAGAAAAAAACATTAATTCACTCCTCCTCATCTTTTCTGCTATTTTCCTCTAGGCAAACATGACTTACTTTGTTGGGGGTTTTCTTGCTGCTGTTTGTTCCATTTTCACAGGGAAATGCTGATTCACAGTGAGATGCATCCACAGTTTCTCCTTGTCAGGCCTGAACGTGCCATGTCTCTCCTACATCAATGTTGCTCCTTTTTAGCACTCCTGCCAGGAGATGCCAACCAGGCTCCTTTGACACTCTGAGGGGAGTGACACCTCACAAGAGGGTGCAGCCTTTTTTACCCACAGCATTCGTGCCCCTTGTGCACCCCTGCAGCTCCCAGCTGGGCCCTGCTGGAGCTCTTGCCCCAGGCATGGTCTCCTCCACGTGCATCAGGGAAGAGAACATCCATCTGCAGACAGCCCAGGCACACAGGCTCACACATCCATGTGCAGGTGTGCACTCCTGGCTGTGTATTGTGTGCACAGGTGTGGGTTGCTGCGGCCCCAAAAGAGCAGAGAAAGTCTGTATTCGTGACTGCCTGAGAGACCAGGGGTAAAAAGCTGTCCTAGAAGATGGTGGAAAAGAGAAGAAACCCAGGGAAGGCCAACAGCAGGGTAGCATGAAGAGAACTGAGGCATCAGTGTGTGCCTACATATCAGCGTGAGTTACTTTCCTTCACTAACAGTCACAGATCCAGCCCTCTATTGAGTAACATGTACATCTTTAGTTTGCTAATGGCTTTTACTTGTCTTCACTTTTTGATCTCTGGTTTTCTCTTCTATTGTTCTCAGTGTTGTATCTCTTTCTGAAAAATTGATGTTTGCAATTCCTTTTCCTCCTTTTTAACTGTATCCCTCCCACTTTCTTCCTTCTCTTTTGACACAGCACTTTTTGGTCACCTTCTTCTCATCTCCTGTTTTTTCCCCTGCCTCCATTTCCATGGAATTTCTCTAACTAGAGGGGCCTCTGGTTCCTGAATGCAGTAATTTATCAACAGTAACCAGCTGTTTCTGCCTCTAAAACCCATGTATGCTGTGGAGTAGACTTAGAACATAGTAACAATTTAAAGATAAGCATTATAAATATACTGTATCTACCAGATAACATGGTTCAGATAAGAAGGTTGTACAAAGATCTCTTATTAGGCAAGGAACCTTTCACAGCTAACCAGATTCTGACACACTATATAACCCTGTAGGTAGTCTCAAAAACAATCCATAACAATATTGGGGTGTACCTCTGTATCCATATTCTGGGTTCAGAGATACCACTATGGTTGGTTCAGAACTCTTTCAGGATTTTAATCCAATGAAGAAGAAGAAAGGAACATTCTTCATCAATAAAACATTAAATAGAAAAAAACACTGTGGAGGATGGCTTATGTTTTACATATTGCTAAATATCAGCAAAAATAAATGTGTTCATTTCTCCAAAATACCTCCAGATGGCATTAAAACCCTTCTTCTTTTGGTCTTTATTGCAATATTATTTTTAAAAATGATAATTATTGAAATCATTCTATTAAACGTTCCCAACAATCATACATATCAGAAGGCATAAGGTTGCTAATGCTTAATTCATTTAATAAGTTTGCCTAAATGTGCTTGCATACTATAATTACATTCAACAACACAATCTGCAGGACAAGCCATTTCTTACACCGTGTCAAATCTTTTTCTAGATTAATTTCCAGAAGATTTTTAATGCGTATTTGCAGCAGAAATCAAAACGTCCCACAATAAATCACTGTTATTGTACCTCCTTCTGTGACTACTTTTGGCCATGTAACAAATGGTGACACCTTGTGAGATTTACATGATATAATGCTCTGAATTTAAATAACAGGAATCAGAAAACATAAATTATGGGCCACTCTAAAACTCACATGACTGACTGTTAAAAGAACTTCCCTCTCTCAAATGGGATTGAAAAGGTGAATGGTTTTGCAGAAATTCATAATGCTCCTGCCTGGTAGTTATTAAAAGAATTCTCTTATCTCGTTCAGTTTGGGAGACTGATGCTACTTTTTCATTTTTTTAACTTGCAGCCCATCTGTTTCATAGACTGGTTTATGTTGGCAAAACAATTCAGTCCTTTGTATACCAGAGTAAAAAATGGTAAAAGCTTCTATTGTTGCACTAAAGTGAAGGTGAACACTGATATATTACAAGTGCCTGTTCCTATCTATTTCTTGACTTCTTTTGTTAATTCAAAAACATCAACAAAATCGTGAGAGACCAGAGATAACTGTAATTGGATTTCAAGTAATTCGGAGGTGAAGCTGCAGACTGCAGTCTTTTAAAATTACATCAGTACATCAAAGGCATATGAGACATGATGTTTTTTAGCAAGTGTGACAAACTCCAGCAGCATTAAGGTAATGTTGAAGTAAGGTTCTGAAGGCCAGCCTTGCACACCCACAAAAATAATCTCATATCTATTCAGCGTGATATGGAGCCATTTCACTTGCAAAGATCGCTGACTTACTAGAATGCAGAAGTTCTAGGAATAATTAATGTTTAGTCATTATCTAAAAAGCCGTTTTACGAAAAGCATCAGTGAAAGAGCTTTATTTTAATGAAAACAAACAAATTCTATTTTGCCCAACAAATCTGATAAAAACACAGCTGCCTTCTCCAATCTTAAACGCAAATGTGACTTACGATGTATGGGTTGCGCTTTTCTCTGGGGTCTTTGGCTCTACATCACTTTTCCCTTTAAAAGAGAAGAAGAAAATGACATCAGAAATGGGTCAGTATGGAAACTGCTCAGATGTGACACATCAACGCTTTATTCACTGCTAACACTGACCACTCCTGCCACACACACAGACAGCTGTGGAAGCAACTACAGGGCTGCAGGGGCACTGCTGGAGCATTTGTAAGTGGGGGGGGGTCAATCCTGACTTGACTTTTCTTGTCACTTACATGTGCTCTGGAAATGTCAGGCAGAGAAAGTCCACAAGAGATGATGTTTAGAGGACACAGGCTTTACCAGGGACAGCAGACCCTGGGGCAATGGAAAGGATTTCTCTAGGGCCCTACAGCTATGCTGAGAGTGTGCTCCATACAACATGCACTTACTCCAAAATCCTGCTCCAGGAACAGTAATTATTTCATACAAATCAAAACAGCATCAGCAGGAGGCTAGGGCGGTGATCAGGGCACAGTTCTGTCAATGGGTATTTTGGTTCGCATTCATTCTGACAGATCAAGGATTTGATCTTTAGCTTTTGTAAGTGGGACCTGGGGAAGCCCTCTTTGCTATGTTGGCTTAGGCACTCAGTGCCAGGAGAAGCCAAGTACCCAAATGCTTGAGAAGCATCAGAGGCCCAAGGGATGCCTCTTCACATTTCCTGATGACTCATATGGGTCCTGGCATGCTGGCTTGTGATGATCCCCATCTTGGGTCCAATGTATCTGCCCAACAGAGTTCCATAGCACAGACAGTGGGAGGCTGCTGCTGGCAGATAAGGTGGTGCTGCTTCTGCTGAGTCAGGCCAAGTCCTTTTCCCTCCTTTCTAGCCTCCCCACCAAAAACCAGTAAGGCTGATGTTTGCTGTAATTAACGTCCTCTGAGTAATCTGTGCTCCGGTGTAACATTTCGGTGTAGCTCTACCATGGATTTGGAGGGTATGCTACTCCACTTGAATCACCTTGAATTCTGGGCCTAGTGACTGTGCAGATGCTGCTCCTCTGGTGTGTTGCTGGATGTTAATTGCTCTCTACACATGAGTTTGTGTTGCCTAGCAGACAAGGAGGCGCAAAGGTTGAATGTGACTGGTTTACTGATGGATGTGTTTTTCTCCATTACCTTTTAATGAGCTGCGTTAAGCCAAAATCCACCAATCCCTTCTGAAAAAAATGTGAGAAATGCTCATTTTGGTCAGGCTGTTTTGGTGTTGCCTGATATGCTGCTAATGAGCAGCATGAGTCGAGTGGTTTTTGGATCAGACCCGACCTAGTCCATGCACATGAGCATCACACATAATCCATTTGCCTGTTGACAATCTTGCCCTCAGTTTGCATAGAAAAACAGCTGTAAGGGCACCTCAGGAAAACTTGCTGTTGCCTTCAGAAGAGGAAGGATTCTGCTACCAGTGTTCTTTCACTGCTGTGCAGGAGGAAGCTGAAGGACCCTCTAGACTGTGACTTTCTGGAAGCTGCTGTCTTGTAGTGGAAGTACTGGGTATCAAAACCACCTTGATGCAGTGTTTTTCGATCTCATCCTCCCCTCTCATAGGGTTTGTGTCTACCCAGCTAAGATGCCTAAACTTTGTTGAAAAGCATGGAGAAAGCTCAAAAACCACCAATGCCTTCGTGGACCTCTAGGGAAGCTCAGCATTCCTGGTAAGAGGACAGCTAAAGGCAGCTAAAATTTAGGCATGAGCAGGGCATCCACAAAGGATGGAATACATCCACTCCATAATCTCTAGGTCACTCTTCACTTTCAGCAGAGACCTCAGAAAGTATATCCAGATGGCGAACTTGCTGGCTAGGAAGCTGTTGCTCAATATACGTTTGTCAGCCTTCCGGAGCCTGGAGCCCTGGAGCTCATCTGCATTATGGTAATTTGGAACAAGAAACCAACAGTAACAGTTGGCATATATTCAGAGATTCTCTATTCGTAACTTGAGTCTTTTCTAAGTGATGAATTATTACCATGAACACTGGTTTGTTTGAGTGTGAGAGGGAATATGGATTCCTGAGTGCTTTGCCAGCAGAGTTCACATCAGTTCTACTTTCAGCAGTGTATATTAATGCAGCAACAAGGGGAATAGCATATGTACGGTGAGGAAACGGAATCTCTGTGATTCAGCCAAACTGGATATTAATGGATTACCCTACAGTAAGCATTTGTAGCTGCTTTTATGCTAATTGTCACTTAGCATGCTTCTGTGTGGAGAGGAAGGACGAAGCCTGCACAAATGGTAGAAATGCATCAATCCGGCCTATCAGAGTAGAAAATCTGGCCATTAATGCTTTATCAGTTCTTAGCAATTTTATTTTCACTTGACTGAATCTTAGAAATTTACAAATGTGTATAGCCTAAGCACAGTTGAATGTCACAGATATGGTACAGATAATATTTTTGGATAAGGGCATGCAAAAGAGAACTACCTTACAATACCTTACAGTTACAATACGTGTGTGGGAGCAGGCTTTTTTACACTCTTGGCCAAACTAAGATTTGCTTTTGATTTTTTCATGTAACCTGTCAAATGCATGCAGGTACCATAGTGGGAGGCTGGCAGTTGTTGAACTTCTAAATCTTCTCTAGTTTTGACTTCTTCTTATGGGCAAATTTGTGACAAACTTTGTTTTTCTTATTCTTTTTTGGAATTAACAAAGAACAAGCTACCTACCTTGCTATGGGATTGCTGTTAGCACACTTTGTTTCAGATGCTAAGCACTATGTATGTCTCCTGAAACAGGTGTGGGTGTAGGTGTGGGTGTGGGGGTGTGTGTGTGTGTGAGTGGGTGCATGCAGAAAACACGCAGTGGAAACCATCAGTCCACAGATCCTTAGCCACAGAACTGGGAGGTCTTTGCTAGTTTCTACCTCATCTCATGCGACTTCTTTCCTAACCTTTTTAGATGTAAGCAGAAAACTAGTCCAGATTTCTCAAATGTCAAAATAAATTTCAACTGAACTTTTGTAGGATTTCCATGTTAAATAGTGGGTGGCTAGAAAAGTTCTCTCTTCTAGTTTAGTTAGTTCCTCTTAGAGGAGTTAACTAAATTCCTTTTTAGTTGGAATTTTGGTGAATCACTCAACCAGATTAAGTTTCCCTTTCTGGGTAACAAGGATAAATGATATTTATTGTGATGGAGTAGTATAATTTCAGCCATTATGAGTTTTTAAATGCTTTGATTTCTTTGTGGGAGAAGGATGACAGAATTGCAAATGCTATCCATGAGAAAGACAATGTTGGCAGCTGCAGTAAAACCATTGCAGATGACAAGCTCAAGAGCCACTCCAAAGAAGTCAGGGTGCAATGGGAAAACCAGCTAATTTGGATTCTAAAGATGTGCATTTGGATAACACAATACATTGACCATGAGATTTCTTTCCCACAGAGTAATTTGCTAGTATTCCCTGGCAGGAGCTGTGGACTCATGGAGAGAGAAGCCCACACTGGAGCAGGTTGGCAGGCAGGACTTGTGACCCAGTGTGGGACCCACGCTGGAGCAGCCTGTTCCTGAAGGACTGCACCCTGGGCAGGGGACCCATGCTGGAGCAGTTTATGAAGAACCAAAGCCTGTGGGAAGGGCTCAGAAGTTCATGAAGGACTGTCTCCCGTGGGAGGGACAACACACTGGAGCAAGGAAGAGAGTGAGGAGTCCTCTCCCTGAGGAGGAAGGAGTGTCAGTGACAAGGTGTGATTAACTGACTGCAGCCCCCATTCCTTGGTGGGGAGGAGGCAGAGAATTTGGGAGTGGAGTTCCATTCCTTGGTGGGGAGGAGGCAGAGAATTTGGGAGTGGAGTTGAGCCCAGGATGAAGAGATGGGTGAGGAGAAGGTGCTTTTAAGTTCTGATTTTATTTCTCATTTTCCTATTCTGATTTGATTGGTAATAAGTTAAATTAACTTCCTCAAGTTGAGTCTGTTTTGCTCATGACAGTAGTGAGTGATGTCTTCCTGTTTTTATTTCCACCCATGAGCCTTTTCTTGTATTTTCTCTCCTGTGTCCAGGAGAGTAATAGAGCAGCTTTGGTGGGCACATGGTGTCTAGTCAGGGTCAACCCATGACACATTCAAATCATTTTTTCCCGAATTTCCTTTGAGTTTGACATACAGGACTGGTAAAGTCTATGTCTCATTCTAGCTGTGTTCTGATGTGTTATTCCAGCACCTCAACAGGAATTCTCACAGATACAGCTCTCAGAAGTAGTCAAACTCTCTCTGTGATGTTAGGAAAAGTGCCCAGGTGTCCAACAGTGACCCTAACTTTTGCCAGCAATGAAGAAAATATTTCTGCCTGGGTCCAGCTCTGGTTCGGTTGCCATCAGCTAGGCAGTACCAAGTGTAGCTTCTGCCCAACTGCAGATTTTGCTGCTCAGGATGAATGAGGAGATGAGAAGCTGGAGGTATTGGGGTGATGGGGGACTCAGAAGCGAAGTGGGGCAGAAGACCACAGGAGTAAGAAGCAGGGAAAAGTTGTAAGGTCATAGGATCAATTTTGTAATACAGAGGAAAGCAGGTTTCATTAAATCTGCAGAACAACCTATTTTATTCAAGTGTTGGAAGAAGGAAATACTCAGCTAGGACTAAATCTGGCCAAATACTGTGGCCTCTGACGTCACTGCAAAGCCCTCAGCTCAGCCGGTGTGTTTGTCATGCTTGTGCCTCTGCCTGTGTTTGCATAGCCCTCTCTATTATGGTTCTTTTGTGCTTCTTTCTCTCATTACTCTGTTCATTATTTTCTGACAGAACCTCATACCCTTTGCCTTTTATTATTTCCTTAGTGCTGGTAGTCGCAGCAATATCAAACCAATGCCAGCAATTAAGTGACACCACTGCATGTTTCTTCACAACATTGTCTTCCTCATGCTGACCTTTCCCCAGCAAAGAGCCACACCATTTTAAAAGTCTGCATCTCCCAGTCTTGTCTCTCTGGATGTCTTTTCCTTCACACAGTGGTGACCAGATCCTTTCAAAGCCCTAGCTAGCAGCTCAGGGCATTTTTCATCTTCAGTCACAGCCCTGCAATTTGCAAACAGGGCTCTGTGTCGGCTGGCAGGTCAGGAAGCTAGCAAAATAATTCTTTTGGTTGTGATGATTTTATGTGGAGAGCAGGATAGAATCATGTATTTTTAATATGCAAGACAACATCAACAACCATCGGAGGTATCAAGAGAGACAATTAATATTTTGTTTCGCAGAACAATTCAATCTTTCTGTTCAATACAGCTGCTAAGTTTTTTACCATAGCTAAATGTAATTAAAGTGTTAGTGATCTGCACCACGATTTGTAAACTGGAGTCCACTGGAAAGCCCTGAGCAGGAGCCACACAAGCACACATCACTCCCCTACCCACACTGCTAGCCAAAAAGACCCGTGGCCATAGGGTCTTTGAAACATTATCTAGTGTTAGTTTGGCAAGATTTATATAGCTTAGTACTGTGCAACGGCCACAAAATATCCCATTGCGTATGAAAGATAAATGATAACAAGTTTTCTTGCAGAATTTTCTGGCATTCTGGATCTGGCTGTGCAATTAGGTCAGCTCTTTTCTGGCTTTCCAAATAACCATCCTTTTGCCCTTTCAGTCTTTCTCATTTGCATAATGGAACAGTCATAATGAAACAAATACTTTTTGTTCTTCCCAGGCCACCAAAAGAGCTGACATTTTGATGGCCACTCTTCAGTTCAGTTCTCCATAGTCATCCATGGCTGAGTACTGCCTGCTGAGGTTCTGTGCTGTCCCAGTCTGCTACTGATCCCTTACTTCATCAGTCACTTCATTTTCAAAGTCATTGTCTACCCCTCCACCCAATGAAGCCAGAAAATGAGTTGGTACTTACTTGTATTGCTGTGTCCTGTAGATCCCTGTTGTGACTCCTATAGTAAGAACAGAAAAAAGGGAAGGTGAATTATTTTTTTGTCAATTTTTTTGCAACACTTGCTTGGGCATTACCTTAACAGTACAAACAGCACTGATGATTGTCCATCTGGTTTCAAAGTAATTTTCAATTACAAGAATAAGTCCAATATTTCTTGGAAAACCCATTAATTCTTAGGCTTCTAAACTTATTTCACAACAACCCTTTAATGGTGCAATTCCTTGTATAGCTATTATGACTCTCCTGCTCACTATTCATGTATTGATCAGCCAAAACTCGTCTATTTTCTTCTACGAGTTCAGATGAGAAGACAGAGGGAAGGTTGATAGTGTTTCATGGACCATTGGATTCCTGAGGTAGTAGCACAGCTGGTCTTTTCTTTTCACATGTTGACATTGACAGCATCAGAGAATGAAAATACAGACTACTAGTTCTGGGACCCTGAGATTACAAGGTTGACCTTGTATGACAACAGCAATATCTGTGAATGTGGTGCAATAAATCAGACCATTTTTCCACAAGTGCAAACACTCACTGTGTTTTAGTCAGAGAATTTGTTTGCATTCATAAAAATGTAAAAGAAGGCTATAAATACAAATATAAACCATAACGAAAAGATATTTTAATTAAGGGAAAAAAGAATACTTTGCCATGGATGGCAGCTGGAAAAGTATCCTGTATGTAACTCTGCTTCCGAATAACCCAGACACACATGCTACAGTTACAACTGCAGTTAAGACTGCTCAGAGAGGCCAGACACCCACAGGAACACATGCGGTCACTTTTGGTGAGGAGCTGGGAAGTGTACCAGATCCCTGGTCTGCAGAGGCTGAGGGATGAGCCAAACACACAGCTCATAGAGAGAGGAACTGCATGTCCCCAGAGAGCTGAGGATGCTCCAACTCGGTTGGGCTGAGATTGTGTTGCTGAGACACTTGGGAGAATGCCTCAGGGGCTTGGGGTCCCAAGAGCTTCTTGGGCTCTCTAAAGAGCAGTTGGCTGCTCAGCAGACCCTGGCTGGTCAGCAATCCCTGGCGTCTTGAGTGCTGATCAGAATCCCTCGATCTGCACAATTTGCTCTGGAGTCAAGGCTGTCCAGACTGTGTGGCTTTGATCTGTAATTTTAATACTTTAATACACATCTGCAACTCACTTCCATCTTACATGCCTGTAATGTGAGACGTCAAATTTTTGGGCATACCCCAGGAGTTTCTACCTTCTACTGCAATATGAAAAGATCTGCACCATGTTTCACATGCCAAGAATAATTTCTCAGTAATTTGAAATTGTGTACTTTTGACAAATTGCATCAGCTTTCTGTGAATGTTTCTGATGAAGAGAGATTACAGCCTGTTTTTTTCTGGTGACTGAATGTAATCTTAAAAAGTCAAGATTGTAGAGGTGATGTAGTGGTATGTACACTTGAATATAAAAGCTATTCTTGTAGCCAACCACTCTCCCAATAAAAGTAGGCTTTAAGAGCATGTTCAGTTTCCAAAACAGAGAAGTACTGTACTTAGAGAAGTTGAGGGAAATACAATCATTTTGAGGGAAATATCCTCGTATTTGTAAAAGTGTTTAAAACTTCTAAACAAAGATCTTGCTCACTCTTTTACCTTTTCATTAACCTAAGGAAGAATGCTCCCTCCCCTTTAACTGCTGAGCATGGTGTCTTGCTCTGCCAAAGGCTAGAAAAAATATCTGATAGAGAAATATAGAGGGGTTCCACTAATGGAGGAAAAAAGAATGTAACTTTAAAAACAAGGTGAAGTCTTCATTTCTGAAGATTATTGTCCAGTGTATTTCCGCCATCTTGTTAAAGTCAACAAGAAAGGAAAAAGCAAATGAATTGAGCTTGTAAAGAACAACATCACTATGATAACTCAGCATCTGCTGAAAATAATCACCCAATAGTTTTGTGACAAGAAACCAGTTCTCTGGAGTGGTTAAATAATTCTCTAATAACAAAATGATGGCTGATCCCATAATATCACATATACATAACTAGAAATCAAACACCTGATCAAACTATCAAGACACGAAATCACAGTAAAAATGAAGAGAGCAAAGCATGCAGCAGAATTAAGAGCATTTTTCCTGCACAAGAGAATTAATGCTTGAACATGAAAGCTCACCACACAAGCATCAAGTGAGCTCTTATTTACAAATTTAATTATTCATTTAAAGTTTATTTATTAAGATTCCTTTAATAAAATTACAATCAAGAAATGTCTGATCATTTGTACATAACAAAATGTGGCAGAGATGGGAGAAAGGAAAGCACACACAACCTGTCACATCACACATTCATTCAATTATCCTTAAGCTTTGAAAAACAAGGAATAAAGAGACTGTCATTGCCCCTTCCTAGTAAATTCAAGAGTACAAATTAATTCCAGAGAGAAAGAAAATTCAAAGTTAAGGATGAAATGTAACTTTATGCCTTCCATTACATAAAGGACAGCTCTCTAACAGTGCTCCTCCAGTAGTGCAGTACTTGGAAACCTACTGGGCACTGCCATGTGTCGCATCTGACCCAGACTCTCCTCTCATTCTTGTGAATCAATGCAGACCTCCCATGTTAATGAGGCCTGATTTCATATAGAAATACAGCATATGCACATCCATCCCCTCCATCAAATGAGCATTTAGTTATATTGATTGATACATCCACATGTGCAGTTTCAAATGTGCAATTCTGTTATATTTGTGATATATAAATCTCAGGTATTTAGCTTTTATTACTATACTGATTTCAAAACCACTCTAGCTATAGTTGCTGTGGCCTTTGCAACTTTAATAGCCTAATTAATAAATTTCAAGTTTCAAGCTGTCAGATCACTAATTACTTGAATTGCAGGTTAAAAGCAGTGTGGCGTGAATGCGAACTAATGATGCTGACACTCAGGTTTTTATGGACAGTTATGGTTTGCATCCTTGTAACAGGGCAGGAGTCCTACAAGCTTCTCTTTTTCCCATTCCCAAAATGATGAGTATCTTAATATTTGGGAACTGCCTTCTGTTAAAAGCAAGTGCAACCTACTTGCTTCTCTTGCTGGAAGAGTGTTTGCAAATGAATTGAATGGATGTCTCAACACTGCTATTAAGACTGAAAAGCAATTCATGTTACCATGCATGACTTGGAACTAAGAGATGAAGCTGTTGCCCTGAATTTAGCCTTTCAGTCTCTTTACTGACCTTGGTCACTACTTAACTGACAGAACCATTTATCTGAATAATGTGCGATCCACAACAGTTTGGTGGAGCCCTCCAGTTTTATAAAGTAGGGACAGCTATGTAGTTTACATGTGGGAAAGCTTTTAAGAGCTATGGAGACATTCTCTATGAGGTCCAATAAAGATTTTTACACCATGCTTTGTGAAAAGAAATAGCTATCTTATGAAGGTTTGAAAAACATGTTTGAAAAATTAGGAAACCAGTTTTTGCATTTTGAAGCCTGAAAAGCAGATGCTTTCTTAAGTTGGTAACTGTACAGATTCAGATTAGCCACAGAATAGCTTCTAATTATTTTAAAATATTTTAAAATAGAAGTGGTGTCTAAAATTAACATAATCTATGGCCAGTAATACAGGATTGTTCCAGGACTCTGGTGAGTTTTTTAAGAGACTTCTTTCCCATCTCACATAAAGCACTCTTAATTTCTGATCATGCAGACCACCCAGGCCACAATACAGTTGTGATGTTATTATATGTACGAAAGTATACTCATATATTAGTAGATGAAATATTGTCCATCCTAAGCTTAAAAAAAATGGAAATTCTACTTTGGCAAGAGAAAAGGAAACCACCTTGAAAAGGATCTTTAAGGATCTCTGAAATGGCTCTGCAATTCAAAATAATAGAAAATTTCCCAGAAAGATGGATGAACAGGCAGAGAGAAGATGAGAAAGTCAATATTAACCATTATTCATGCATCTTTGCTGTCTGCTCTGTGGTTCTCCTATTCCTGTATTTATCACAATACATTTAGTTGTGAGGAATTGGATTCCTGATGGCTGCACAGACCTGCTGGCAGGTGCACGCCCTGCCCGTGCACATCTGCTCGTGTGCCACGCAAGCACATCGTGTGCTGGCAATTGTGGCAGGAACTGCAGTGCTGCAAGCACCACTTCACTTTGTCACCCCTATCCAGCACTTCACCTGCTTGTAAGCTGCTGATCCACCTATCTCCTACAGGACTTGCTCTAACTTAACAAGCCTCTGGCCTGCCTACCATCTTCAGTCAGTTGTCTGCCTTTAATAAGCAAATAGTGAGTTATTTCCTTCTTTCACATCCCACAGATATCTTGATTTACACCCCTCATACTTCAAAATCATGGCACTCTCATCCACAGAAAAGCTGTTTTACTGTAGGCAAATTGAGTTTTCTTGGCTTTGTAGTTATAATTATTCCCTGAACTAAATTTTGCAGAATGGACTTACAAGTTGCCAAATGAGCTTGCTTTAAGAGGAGAAAGACTATAAACAGCATCAATACCATTTTTCAAGCTTGAACAGTGCATGAAAGATGCTTGTGATACCTAAACAGTATATGGCGATACAATGTGAAATTTATTGGCTCTTGCACAAGATAGCTGATTTCATTCCCTCCTGACTTACCGTGTATATATAAATAATGTGGTTTCCTCAAGCTCGAGCTGATGAGCTTTACCATGCTGCACTGCATCGCCCAGGGACATATATCCAATAGCGGGGCTGGTTTTAAGGGACCATCAGCAGGACTAGTGGCTTTGGTCTCTTGGGGCATCAAATATTTCTGTGGCAAATGCTTCTGTGGCTCCTCTGGGCATCATGGCACCAGGCTGACTGCCTCTCTAGCAAAGCTTCCCCCTTGAAGCCAAGCTGGTGGCAGGAGATGTGTGGTCAGTCCTCAGGCCCAACTAGAGGCCAGTGTACTAGTGAAGGCCTCCTCAGACCTCAAAGATTTCAACAAAAATCTCAGCTGGTGAAGCCAAATGACGCAGCAGCAGTGGATGCAAGGAGGAGCTCCCTGACTCTACACAGCTGTCTGTGCCCTAAGGTATCAGTCAGGAGCCTCAGCAGAAGCCACCACATCTGGGCATTGCACCAGAGACACCTGTGGTTTTGCCTTGCTGTGAGGAACCCGCGACCCCCACATTAGCATCAATTCTGCTGCCAAGAGATGCAGACTGCGTAGCCCTGCCGAGGCTGTAAAGGGAAAAGAGGGAATACTGGCACACATACATGTATCAGCATGGCATCAACCTCAGAGATCTCACACACTTAGTCAGGGCTTGTGTAGAACATATTGTGAGGTGCAGGAGGAATGTTTCTACACGATGCCGCATGTCTTACCTTGTTTGGGAAGGGAAACTTGCTTTGTTCTGCCTTTCCTGGTGTGTGAATAGCTGACAGTGGCGGAGGCCATGAATGGGTCATCTCCTGAAAAACAGTATTGTTCAGCAAAATGCATTTAGAAAGTCATTGGAAAAGGAGACAATGATAGCATCTCAGTAGCAAGAGTGCCTGGGTAGTGGAATACTTAAGTTACTGCAGCTTCTAAGAAATGCCCAGTTTTCATATAATCTAGACAAAACATGAGCTACAATGATTTTTACAGACTCTTGAGAGCAGTTCTTAAGCACCGTCTCATTTTCCTGAATAGATAATGCATCTTAAGTGCATGAAGTTTGATTTTTCTGAAAATCTGCAAATACATTTTAATATCACAGTGTATTCAGGCTGGTGAAACTAACAGAAGAACATTCTTTTGTAGACAGGAACAGAAATTTCAGTCCATGACCAGGTAATGGGGTACTCACAGTGGACTATCACAAAACAGATTTCAAGGTCAGAATGGTAAATGCTTACCACTTGTTAACAGTTAATTCCTAAAATTGCATTTATCATTGTAAAGGAGTTGAGTAAGTTCCTTACTCAAATGTGTCTGTGCCTTGCAGGACACAGATATGTGGCAAGCACTAAACAAGCTGTGCTGCACACCATCTTTTTCTCCTCCCTGTTTTGTCTTGAGGGACATTTTTTCATACCTAAGAGACAGATGTAGCTCGACCTGACTTTTATGCAGTCATCCTTGACTCAGGTCCAGGTAGCAGGTAGGCACATGTTCAATACTGCTATGATTCAAGTCTGAATGAGTTGGTCTCCAAAGCAAGGCTGCTTTTGGGGAGACATAAATGAAACACTTCAGACAAGAAGTTTGTTCCTTTCTAGTGCAGGATGTTAAGGGACAGACATGTTTTTTTGATATGTTCAGCACCAACAGCCACAGTATTTGGTATACAGTAACTTAAGAGAATTAATATGAGAAATAGTGCCAAGCATGACTACCCTGAAAGTTGGCCCATACGTTAGAAGAACTGAAGAGCAAATAACATCCTGCCTCAGCAAGGGGATTTCTGACACTATCAAGAGTCTGCCTGGCAGATGCTTTGCTGGGTTTTGCTACCATTAACTGACTGTGGAGCTGTTTCTCAGTGGTATTCCAAGGAGCCATGCAGAGATCCACCATCAGTCCCAAAATAATACTGGAGTTATATTTGCATAAGTCATTCCTTTTTAAAGAGAAAATAGAATTTTCTTGTTTGAAAAAAAGTGTGTGTGAGTCTCTTGCCCATCCTTCATTAGTGCTGATGGAACAGCTTTCTGACCCAGCATGGACTGAGCTGCTGCATTTTATACATGGTGCAAAGTCTCTGGCTGTTCTCCAACGAAAGGACCAGCCCTTTCAACATAGTTTATTAGCAATAAATGTCACCTTTAAAGCATTCTTGATAAACAGTTTATTTCCTAATAAAAATTGCATTCTTTTATTTTATTTGAGGCTAAAAAGTTACATGATTTATTATACTTCTGTAATCAATGTGCGTGCCTCTAATCAGAGTATCATCTGGTTTGCAGTTTCAGTATCAGAATTGCTTTGCTTTTCACTTCTTTGAGGCAGATCATTCATCTTATGACTTCCTTATCTGATAAGTGCCAGCAGTAACAGTAAATAGCAATTTTTAATATACAGTAACTTCTTAAAACTCAGGCAGCAAAAAACACAGGCAATCAGATCGCTGTTTGCTACAAGTACCTGGCACATGTGCTACTGTTTGCAAAAGATTAAGTATTAAGAAATATTCCAACAGTAAAAGTGTATGACAATACATTGACAAAACGGAGATTTGCAATGTGGATATTTAACCCTAAGTCTGTCATCCAAGAAGGTATCACTTTCACATCTGCTGTTCTTGATCTTCCCTTACAGGACCATTTACTTACTCTGTGGGAAACGTGATGTTGTGTATATAGACTAAAGGTGCTTCCACTGGTAAAACCCTGTTCCTAAATCAAGTGTTCTTTCCTACAAGCTGAGGTGCTGAGCCCAAAAGAACACACGGGAATGACTATGCATCCCTTTCTTCTGAAGGGCAATGCTTTATGTTATCTCTGTCAATTGAAGTATAGGGGCAGCCAGACTGGGAACATCTGCTGGCTTTGACTCAAAGTTATCCTACTTGTGAAATATTTTGTTCAGTGCCTATGATTGCCATTTGCTCAAGAAGCAGTTCTTCCAGGTTATACAATTGGTGACCCCACTGTCACCCTCAAGGAATGTCTCCTGAGGAGTCTGCTCCGTGCCAGCACAAACCAATCTGTTAGGGCAGCAGAGCCCTTTCCTCCCACCTTGCCTGCCCGAGCCTGACAATGATGCCTTCATCCAGGGAAAGGACCAGAGGGTTGATTAAAAATAAGGGTGACCTTTTTTTTGACATGTCAAAATCTTTCATTTCTTCTTTTCTCCAACATTATTTCTCATCCACACTTCAATGAAAAATAGCCTTAATAGTCTTTTGGTTTGGTTTTTTTAGGTTTTTTTTTTTTTTCAGCTAGCTCCTCTTCTTCTTTTACTTTCAGTTGTGGTATATAATAAGCTTTCTACATAATTTAAATTTGATGTAACCCTTTCTGACACAAAGATTTAGTAAAACCACTGATATCTGCCAGGGTTAATAATTACCATTACCATGAATATCTGAATGTGAATTTACTAGAATAATACATTAAGTTGCGATCACATTTTTTTATTTATCCCTACTCTTCAAAATTCAGACAACTATAAGATTAAATAAAATTAGAAAAAATAATCAGAAAGCCACAATGAAAAGTATCCTGAACTACAGGCTGTCACCACTGAGAAGTGGTGAGATTTAAATGTAGTATAATATTTTTCTAAATACAAACATTAAACTATGTGCAGTCTCCTTCTGGCTGCCAAGAACAGAGCCTCAAAAATCATGGGGAAAGAATTTAGGTGTCCAGCAAATGTCAACACCATGCAAGATCAAGCAGAAACAAATCCAGAATATGTTCAAGTGTGCCAAGTCTCAGTATTTTAGACTCTATCTGAAGATATTTGAGACAGATTCAAAACACTAGTAGTGACATATGATTATATCAAGATTTTTTTTTCTTGTACATGGTATGAAATGTCTGAAAATGCAAGCCTAAATGGCAACTATTTAAGTAACTAAACAGAACAGACCCAACTTTTATTGTAAAATGAACTTTCATGCACATCTCTTCTCAGGTAACTTGCCTGTCTTTGGAGTTTGGAATTGGCAGTACTGGCATAAGGCTGGACTGAAAACTGTTTGGAAAGGACTGATGAAAATTTAAATGTATTTTAGACCCTTAGCATCTTCGAATTGGTGATAGACCATTGATTGACTCAAAAGGTTTTTGAAATTAAAAAGTGAAAAAAAACAGGGTCTTTTTAGCATAAATCAAACAAAAGATAAGTCAGAAACACCTGGCACCAGAAAATGTCCCAGCCACTACAAGATAATGGTCTAATTTAAAACCAATTTATAGTCTTCTTCAAACTTGATTAACTTAATCCCAAAGTCCTGAACAATGTCAACTAAAAAAAGTACTAAGAAGACATTTGGGGTCCAGAAGTGGGGAAAACAAAGACTTCTAGATCAAAGAAGGAAGCCCTGACCAGGCTGCTTAAAAATATATGTGGATGAGCACATGTGTCCAACTGCAGGACAGCTTGCTTGAGATGACAGTGACTACTCCCCTCCTCCTGCAGCCAGATGTACAAGTCCAAGGAGCAGGTCAGGCACCCTCTCTTTGTTTCCTTACACACATTTCTCCCTGTGCAGGTTGCAGCGATGTTGTTTTGCACTGACATCTTTGTGGTGCTGGCACGTCTCACTCACATGCATACTAAAACTGGTCAACTCTGCAACTCTACTCGTCTCTACCTGTAGTAAATCAGTTTTCAGCAGTCATACATAAATGTGCAGTTTTACAAGCTATAAAGGTCCAAGCCTAGTTAATCTTACTCAACATGCCAACTTGGCTTTTCTTCTCACTGAAGGGAAAACCTTCAAATAAAGAAATCTATAGTATTGCATATCCTTGCTCCAACTTCAGTTTCTGCAGCAACAATTAAGTAACCAGGCATTTCTTGGGGATTAATGACTGCTTGGCAGTGTTTTGTTTGGGGCTTTTAACCCTAGCTTGTAGACAATTTTTCAGGAAAAGTACCATGCAGAGGTAAATAATAGTATTCACTCTAGACTTAAGGCAATGCTTTTTATCTAGTATCATCAGTCTTGCTGTGTGGCACATGATACCGGGAATGGTTGAACTGATTCAGAAAAATCGTAATTAATAATAAGTAGGGAGATGGGTAGCATCTAGATTTAAAGTCTTGCCACATGTATAATCTTGCTGTTCACTTGGTGCCAAAACCAGAATTTATCATTGGGTCATTAAGAAAACTAACTGTTTAATCCTCCTCTCTGCTTGTGCTCACCTAGCCGATTTTTGATTCATAACATTTTGTCTCTCTACACATGATGATTTAAGAAATATTTGTGGCACCTCATAAAGGACCCTGACAAACACCTTTTGAAAGTTATTTTAGCTGACTCAAGTTCATCCACTGCTCTACTGACATGTCACAGGAATTATAGGAGATTTGTGGGACACAATTTTCCTTTGCACATACTCTGCTAGTTAGCTCAGAGGGACTGGAGAGGATCTCTTTGTAGTTACGTACACTGAAATGCAGATTTTAGGGAAGCATTAGATATATTTATTCAGCTGGAAGTCAAGGCCATGCAAAGTTAATGCAGAGCTTTCCAAGATCCTTTAGCAAGTGATCACAAGACACAGTTTGAGAACCTCTACTCTAGTATCTCTTCTGTCTTCACGATACTACCCCTTTTTTTTTTTTTTTTTTTTTAACACAGGAGTCTCTTTTTAACTGCTGTCAGTTGGCAAATATCCCTTTCAGTTCAATGAAGCTACATTGCCACCAGCTGACAACATGGCTGTGATTTTCGTGTCAAATATCCAAAGCAAACAGTCAGACACTGAAACTTGTGGAGACTGTGTTGAAGCTGACAGTATTTCACTGTGGTAAGGTTCCTATCATGTGAAAAGCCAATTTTCTTTTTTCAAAATTGGTTCCTGTAGTATCTATTATTGCTGCAACTTTTCTAACCCAAGCCTCAAATATGCACCTATAAAATGTGAAGATAAAGCTGTTTCCTCTTGTTTCTTTTTGATGTCACTTATCCATACTTAGAACTCTTTTTCTACTTCCTCATAAGCTCCATACTTTCCTTTGAGCAATTGATAATTTTCTACTTTCCATTTGAGCATCTCTTATTGGTCATATCCTTTCGATAACATGTTATTCAGAAAGATCACTGCCCAACGAAATATCTTGTCATTTTCCAGCTTCTGTCATTTTCTGTTTTACTTACCTTCCCTTCACTCATTTGGGTAGGTTTTAATTTATAGTTAATATTTGTCATGTATGATGCAAAATGCTTTCTAAACTTGAGATAAGTGGCACACATGGTTTCACCCACTAACTGAAGGATGAAATAAGGGAAGTACTGTGAGCTGCCTATCATGGTGCTGGAATTGCAGTAAGGACACTGAGCTAGGTGCCAGTTCAGCACTGAACCTCAGTCAGCAGTTCTTCTGTCTCTCCTACTCCTGCTAAAATGATTTTAAGGAGTAACTTTCTTCAAACACATTCTAGCACATTTCCCCTTTGGCACGAGTCCCAAGACTCTCCAAATGCTCCGTTGCTTTCTGCAATATGAATTCCTTTCAATAGGCTTCACTGGTATAACTTCCAAAGATACATGACAATCCAGGGGCAAGTGCTTGTCAAGGAATTTTTTATTGTTGTTCTAAACAAAGAAATAAAGGTAATTGTGCAGCTTGCGACTGTGTCATTTTTGCTGTGCTTAGTTCTTCAGACATGCACAGATGGTCATCAGCAGAAACTGCTTGATAGAAACAAGCTTGTGAGTGTGAGTGTTTGTGTGTGTGTGTGTGTGTACGAGCATGCCCATGAGCTGGGAAGAAGGAAAGGAAAAAAGAGAAATTAGGCCCATGAAAAGGGAAAAAGTAAGAGATTTTGCAGACTGCAGCACTAAAGAATGTGTTCAGCATTAAATCTCCAGGTATTTGGTATCTACAGAACTAAACCATTCCAAATCATGAGCATTTGCAACGTGATCTGTGGATCAATTCACTCTACAGCAAATCAGAAATGCCAGTGCAATAAGTTTCTGTTTGGAATATGTTATCTCTGCTTTAGTGGAACCATCCTGAAAATAACCTGCAACACTTAGTCAAGGTTCAGCAATCTAGGACAGATAAATGTGAAAGAAGGCTACAGCTGCTTACGTATCAAACTGATTTATTTAGGTCCTTCACTTGTACGACTATAATTCTTTAACACAGAGGCTTTCAAATTTTTACTCATTTTTTGGGGGGATTGAATGACCCTGCAAGTCTAGAAGAAGTTATGGATACCAAAAAGAAATGTGTTTTGATTTTAAGAACAAGTTAATTAGCCTATAACCCATGTCATACTCTCTCATATCAGAGTTTAGGACAAACCCCCTGTGCCCATTTATTAGGAAAGGAAGGTGTCCCTTTACAGGTAACTCATAGAACATTTAGACGATTTCTTTAATTTTTAAAAAATATTCTTCAGTGAAATGAAAACAAAAGGATAGGATTTCTCCTTTAGTCACAAAGATGAATATCTCTTCTTAGCTAAGAAGCTATGTTTCGAGATGAATGCATTGAGCCATATGATACAACAAACTGTCTGAAAACCAACCTTGCTTGGGCAAGCTGAGATGATGTGGTTAATCAAGGTACAATCTTTATTAGTGCATTAACCTCCTGCACCCAAGGACTATGGATTCTAATTCCTGAATTGCCATGCAAGACTGATGCAGCTAGTTTTCTAGTCTCAGTTGGCAGCAAGCTAACAGAAGTGGCTAATGAAGATGAATAGCTGCCTCTTGGGAGTGGGGGGAGGGGAAAGAGGAAAGAAAAAGACCTAGGATATTTCAAGGTCCAGATCTCTGCATGATTTCAGATAGTAATGAAAAAGTGCACATAGCTGATATTTTCAGAGACCATAACAAGCATGTTAATTCTTAGGCAATGGTAGTGGCCTCAGGATTGCTCTGGAAGCATTTCAAGAAGTTAAAACAAAGGCTATTGAAAAAAAAATACCAGGACACTGGTCAGGGTCTTACTCTTATTTTGATGGATGATTGTATTAATACAGACAAAAAAGCAGAGAGAAAAATGCTCAAAGCTGAAAACCAGACACATTTAGTAAGGAAAACATCTGTGGTTTGGAGAAGACAGAAATACCATCACAGTAAATATTTATCAATACTGAAATATCTTTTCCACAAATGCATGCAATGTTCTAATAGAAACACTCCTTTAATTCAGACAAAAATACACTGCTAAATCCAGGGAGGTCATTGAAGAAAATTTTGTGGGGAAAAAAATTGACTTTTTTTTAGAAACTAGACAAATTTTTCCATTTTCTTATGTTGTTGGAGGCTGGAAGCTTTGTGATAGGTACATTAGTGATCCCGGATCACTCCCTTGACAGAAGACGAAATAACAGGTCATTGGTTTGGTCTAATTTGTTTTTAGTTCCAATTTCATACCCCTGAAGCCATTTTAAGAGGACTGGGGGTACCATAAAGACTTACTTGGTTCCTGGAAACCTGGGGGCTCACTCAAAGAGCTCTTTTGTGCATCCACAGTGGAGATTCACCAGCAAGGATGAATTGATATTTTTAGCTCAGCTTGTTCAGCCAACTGATTGAGCATGTCAACCTTCACGAACTTAGGGGAAACACAGTGATGCCTGTGTGCTCTGTGCACAAGTTATAGGCAGACACCACATGAAGTAAATGCCTTGTACTCCGGGAGAAAGTTTAAAGTGCTACCAGGATGCCTTTTGGCTAACATACCTGTAAAGGCTGCCAACCATAACAAGAAGCAAGGAAGCTTCTGTTCTATGCTACTACAGCAAACTTGGTCAGTGTGAAAAGATGATAGAGAGGGTAAGAAAAATCCATAAAAAGGAAAAAGTCAGAATTAAAGTATTAGAAATCAAAATACTGTCAAATGTAGCTCTACGAAGTACAGTTCCGAGAGGTTTTGCACTTGTGATTTCTCAGTGCAAGTAAATTAAATGTGTTCAATTTACAGGTGAAAAGTACACCAGGCTGGAGCCTCAGAGTGAAGAGCTGAGCATCAAGACAGACACTGTACTTCCCTTTTCCCTGTCATAAAACAAAGGTTCTGCAAGGCAAAGCAGCCTGTAAATCCTTCCTGGACAACTTTGCCTGGATGTGGCTGACTGCAATTAGCAAACAATTTTGTTTATGATGCTCTGACAACTTGGGGAATCTGTTCATATACAAGTCATTTATTCTGAATGAGATTAAGAAATCAGTGTAGCACTCTGTGCTTCAGTGTATGTGAATTCAACCATCTGTTCTCAAGGTTACATCGTGTGCCTCCTAGATCTGAATTGACAGAAAGATGTTAAATCTTGCTGGTTGGTATTCTAGAAGTAGCACGATGGCACAATGTGATGTCTGAAGCCAACAGATACCAGTTCAGCTAAGAGTACAGAGAAGTAGAGAGCTGAACACAGGTTCATGTTCAGAAATTAAGAAAACCATAGACTGACACTGGACCCAGAAAGGGGTTAGGGATCACCAGAGGTCAAGAAACTGAAAACAAATATCCCACATCTTATACTCTTGCCCAAAGAGCTCAATCCATCAGGGGGCATTTGAATATGGTAGCACAATAGAATGGGTTACACCAACAGCATAACAGCTTGTTTCCTTGAACCCATTTCTTCANGAAAAGATCACAGATGAAATCAGCTCTGTTACACTAAGAGCCACTATGCTTGATTTGTGTAAGCAACTTCATGGGGGAAAATTCCCTGTAGCATGACTTCTAGAAAACCTATTTGTAGCTGTCAAGTGTCCCAAGGAAAGGCAGAACCTCTACTCAACAGCTTCGATAGGATTCTCAAGAGATGACTTAAAAAATTGGTGGAAACTGTTGCCCATTCACAATAAAAGAAAAAGACGAAAATCATTAACTGCATTAGTGATACAACACACATACTTCTCATTTCATGAGCCAATGGATAGAAGAACAAAAAGGCAAAGGGAAGTTAGGAAAAAGAACGACTTCTCATGAGCTGGTGGTTCACGGCTGGGATGCAGTGCTATGGAAATGCCTATCTTAATCTCTTCAAGTCATAAGATAAAGGATGTTTTTCTGAATTATATGCTTTAGTGAAATACTAGATAATAGGCTCAAGATGGAGGAGAGTGGCTGAAGTTATCTGGCCTGTCACACAGGTCAGAGCATTAATCATTCTGGGTGATTCAGACTCACACCTGAAATGTAGCTAAGTGGGATTTTCTTGTTTATTTTTCAGTCCATCAAAATCCTCAGCATTTATGGCTGTCAATATATACTTTATAAGTCAAGAAAACATGTGAACCATTTGTATTCACATGTGAATGTTAGGAACTGCCCACGAAAGGAGTGACTGTGAGAAAGAGATGTCCCATTGTGCTTTAGAAAATATAGAAACAGAAGTTTCTTATTTTCTTATGCATCAGACACCATAGTTGTCCTCTGCTGCTTTTCATTTCATAAGCTCCCGATGCACCACGATAAACCTTGGGGATCTAAGTGCAGGGATAAACACAATGGAGGCATTTGCCCAACACTCTTGCTGCGTTCAGCAGAAAGATAGCATGGGGCACACCAGTGGACCTAGGATCTGGAAGAGTGGGGAGAGGGCTGGAGGCCAGTCCCTTGTTGCTCTGAAGAAGGCTGTTAGGCTTGCCAGCAGCACGGTGTGTCGGGAGTCCTCGCGAGGGCATTGTGCACCAGAGCGGAGCCTGCCTGGCTGGGAGCTCACCATCCTGCTCTCAGAAGCCAGTGCCATGGCACGGAACAGCACTTACCATTTCTCCCTGCTACACATGGGGTGGCCTTTGGGATGCTGTCAGAGGCGGGTAGAGCCCCTTTGTTTGCCTCAGATGTCCCTAGGCAATCTGGCATTTCTTGTTAAAACTCATTTTGTGTGTGTGCTTCACTCTAGCTGCAAACACAGCCATGGAGCAGCAAAGGAGACCATTCTGTAGCTGTGCAATTTACATTTATCTAGTGTTTATATTAAGTGTGTTCCTCAAAGCTATTATTCTCTGAAGCTCAGTCTGTTTTAAGCCCTGAAACAGTATTTTGTGCTTATTATATGCACTGGCTTTCATTTGCAAGGTAGTCTGCAAACCTGAATCAGGCAGACCAGCACCCCCGCAATCTCTGTAAGTACCATAATATTATTATCAGTTAAAACTTATAAAATTGGAATGAAGGTTGAAAGAATCTCGAGTCAGAAAGTCCCTTAAGAAAACCCCTGTCTCGACACAAATGGCACTGATTGTGACAATGCCAATCTGTGACTCCAGTTGGAAAAAACAGTACGAGGTATGAAAATATACACTGCAGACTTAAATCTACTCTGAAAGCATGTTCTTACTTCATCCACTACTCCATTTATTTTATTAAAAAAGTAGATTAACACTAGTCTCGTACGCATTATTGTAGAAATTGTCTGCAAAAGAAATTTGCATCTATTTAAAAGAATGGCCATTTAAAGTTAAATCGTTTAAACTAAAACAAAATACATTTGGATTTATCTAAATTGGTTAAAATCACATTAAATTATTAGAAATCAACGTGAACAGATCTTTGAAACAGATTTTAAGTAGACTGGTTACAAAACAACTAAGCTTGAACTGCTGAAGGCCCAGAAATGGGGCCCCTTTTTATGGGGCACAGAAAGCCTACATGGAGCAGCAGGTCACGCTGCCTCACCATTTCTAGGTATTCTCTGCTGATGCTGTACCAGGCTCTCAGCACAAAGACAGCTTGGTTTTACAGCTAGAATGATATGAAAAATGATGCTAGCAAAAGTTTTTACGACTCTCTAAAAAATTCCTCGGCATGTTTGCCAGCAAACAGTAGGTGATTATGAAATTGTAGGCTACATCATGATAGAGGTATGCAAGGAAGTAAGATGGTTACAAATGCTTGTTTATTTTTTGAGCTCTTAACTACACATGATTCACTTATCCACTTTACAATATAATTAACATTCCTTTGCTGACATTTAAAAAATGAGGATGTATATGTTTTCTTTTTTTTTAACCTCACAGAAATCATGTGGAAAAATTAAAGTAATACATAAAGAAAAAGGAAACAGGATATACCCATACCACTATTTAATTGTTGCCTATTTTTTAGAGTGCAGGGAATCATAAATAACTCCCTTAGCATTGGAAATTTAAAATAGTAGAAGTCACAAAAGGTTGTTTCATGGCAGCAAACATTAATTTCTTTTGATTTGCCTCTATGAGAAGCATCAAACTGCAATTCATTGAAATGAGAAGCTTCAGATAATGTCTATGGAGCAATTAATATCCACTTAAGCCTTCAGGGACTTCTCTACCCAAGCAAGGTTTTCACCTCTGTTGGTTAAAATTAGTCCTTTAGGTCAGTTCTTTTTCTCTTTGAAAGAGTTTCTTAGTAAAACAAAGCAGTGGATATATTTTTCAAAGCTTTAACATACATAGAAGCCCATCAGAAGAAATATCAAAACATAAAGCTTTATTCCCCTACTAGCAATAAAACCATAAATTGGAAATGCCCTCAAAATGAAATGGTGTCAGTTGGAGATTTCTGTGCTGGTAAAAGAGTACTGTAATAATGAACAATTGGGGATTCTGCAATTAAGGTGGCTTAAAATAATCTGCATGGGCAAGGCAACTGCATCCAAAGGATGTGTGTGGAGAGAAGAAACAGTGATCTAGAGGTGACTCAACTAATGCAACTCTGTGTTCAGACTACCAGGCATAAAAAATACCAGTGGTACAAACCCAGCCCATTCCCAGTGCTGAACTACATCAACCAAGGGGATGGCTGATTACATCAACCCAAAAGGGAACCTGTGTTGCAGCAAGGTGTGACCTGCCAAGGGTTTTGCAGACTGTTCAGCAAACAGAAGCGCTCATTATACCTGTGCGCCAGACAGACAGAAGTTTTAAGACAGAACATGTGATAAAGGGAGATGAGAAAAAATAAAAAATGTACTTTCAAATTAATCCTTTAATGCCAACTAGCAGTAAAGCTTTTAGTAGAGTCTGTTCAGTTTTATTGATATGCTCAGTGTGTTGGATCCCTATCCATATTTTAGCCTCAGTGCCTAGATTCACATTGGTGTAGGTTTCTGATGCTTAATGTCATTAGTGCAGCTATTTGTATTGATATACCCAATAAGGTTGCTAACACTACCTTAGCTAAGTATTATTTATTGTATCTGTATATACAACAATATTAACACAGTCAAGCATCAGCATCAGCACTTGAGGGCACCATTAAATTCACCCAGTGTTCAGTGAGAGATTTAATGATGGATTTAATAGTATTAAATAGGAAAAAATGCCCTTGGCCTTTACATTCTCATTTAAAAACATATAAAAGAGTAGTAATTCAGGCAGTTATACTTCTTTCAAAGATTTTCCTTTAAATCACGCTCAGCAATAAGAGATCAGCTGTACTTTGGTAGTTATTGTATCTTGACCAAAGACAGCAGCCCCTGGCCTATTGGAAGCATGAAACTGTTGGCAAATTCAGATGCAAGTTCCTACAACAAACGCAGGTGAGTTTGCTGCTAAGAAAATAAAGACTGGTGAAAAATTAGCACGATGATGTTGCCTGTGATCGACACTGATGAGACCTCTGTTAACAACAGATGTAAGCAGAGCCGTGAAATAACTAGACATTCGATTTTTATGCTATTTTTTTCCATGGAATATAAAGATGTTGGAGTTCGGGGGGGGTTTTGTGCAGTAGTATGCCTGCTTATTTTTTTCATACCTTTTAGCTGCATTTATCTTGCTTTCTTCCCATCTCCAGATGTCTGGTACTGAATCACAGAACTGTTTAGGTTGGAAAAGACCTCTGAGATCGTCAAGTCCAACTGTTAATCCAGCACTGCCAAGTCCACCAATAAACCATGTCCCCAAGTCCCACATCTACATGTCTCTTAAATATCTCCAGGGATGGTGACTCAACCACTTCCTTGGCCAATCTTTCTGATGGACCTACTGATGTTCTGTAGCCCATCAACAAGAGAATTTCACTAAAGAAAGGAATGGGAAAGGCTTATTTTTTTCTGTCTTTGAAATAACAGCATCCTTTAGGTCAAAGAACTAGGACTCAGAAAGCACCAGAAACTTTCTTTATACACTGCTCAGCCAAGTCTGTCCTCTTACATTCCATTTGAAACCACCAAGTGGGAGGAAGAAAAATGTTGGAAGACAAAAATGCTCTCTATGTGACCCTTAGCAGTGACCAGAGAATCACCCAAGCACCTGTAACTTCTTAAGCTTAGAAGGTATGGACCATATATGCAGGCTTACAGTGAATCCATATGTAAAACGGAATTTATATCACCAGGAATGAAAAATTATTCAGAAATTATTCAATTTTAAAACATATTTTCAGTGTCTATCATAAAAAGGATTAAACACTTATACTACCAATATGAATACTGACAATTAAAAATTTACAGTAAACCCATCATATTTGAATTGAAACCAAATTTAAAAAGCTTTTCTCAGCAATTTTGGCATTAAAGAGAATATGGATCAAATCAAAATTACACTTCCACACACATGGGTAATAACACTTAAAACTAGATCATTAGCAGCAAATTGTGCAAAAAACAACAACAACAACAACAACAACAAGAACAACAACAACAAAAGCCTAAGTGACTGCTTGTCAGGGAGCATTCACATTTTCCTCTGAAATTTCCCTGCTTGTAAATAGTTCTACTGACACAGATACGGAGGTATTTTGAATAAACTCACTTTGTAACATCTCTCAATACTATAGTAAAGTATCTCTCAGTACCTAGTAAAGCATGAGTTATGCAACAGAGACAAAGAAAGGGACAGGTCATTCTCATTTCTTCACACATCCAGGCATGCTGGATTACTTATAAATGGATTACTTATGTAAATGTAGACATGTTTGATTCTGCAGTACTTTCCAAAACAAGGGTAAAATATTACTGACATTCAGCCACATCATGGGTACGAAAAAGCAGTATAGAGTGCACAGTTCACTGCACAACATAAAGGGGATGGGGAGTTGGCTAAAGAAAGTATTACCCAAGGATGAGAAGAAATCCCATATTTTATCAGACAAGCCCCCAGGTCTCTGATGTCATTTCAGAACGTGGATCCTTGGTGCATGAGACTTTGATAGATACACAGCTAAGGCTTAGTTTATACATCTGCAAGTGTGGTGCATATGTAATATGCACATTTTGCACATTTATTTTCGATAACGAGAAAACAATTTGCAGTTAATTAAAAAAAATTATCTTAAGTGGTACGGTTTGTTGAGAAAGTACCAGTACAGGTACCGTAGAGCTGTCTTCTCTTGCAATCTGCAATAAGATTTATTTTATTTTTTTATCATCTCTAGCAGCAGGCAATCCAGTATTAGGCATTGCTGAAATGACTTCGCAGCACTTTGCCATCTTTGGATGAGATACTTGTGAGGAGCCTTTTGGAGGCTCTAAGCTTTACTTCTCTCTGTGGGTACTCTGTCACAACAATGGGAGTCAACTCCCACTGAAGTCAATGGAAGCTAAATGCCCATAAATAGTAAGAAAAAGTCATTTTACTAGTGGCAGTAAGGATTTATAAATGCTTGAGTAGGTAAAATCCCTTCCTCAAGATGATTGCTAAAATGATATACTTTTAAGAGACTGAAAAGGTTAATCTAGAATTTGCTCTGTTGGTTAAATAATACTTACACAGGTTTTTGCATGCCGATTATGTATCAATTATTGTATAATTGCATCATTACTTTAATTAGATTAAACTGCATAATTGGGATGTCTAATTACAGATTGAGGGGAAAAAAAGGTAACTTACCTGACATTAACTGTGTTTTTTGAAGAGGGGCTTCCACACAGATTTTGCTTTAGAGGCAAGTTTCCAGTGCAGGAGTCACTGGCTTCCTCTACGGTGACAAGACCTGAGGTGGCCCCAGGTGCACCACCACCATCCAGACCCCTTCTGGAGCAAGGTTCTAACAGGAAGGGCATTTGCCACTTGGTCCCTCACCAGTGAGGTATGTCAGAGCACTGGGCTCCAAGTCAGCAGTGACAGCAGTGAGGGGACACGGATCACTGAGTCTGTGTGGAAAACTCGTGGAAAACCAGAGTTAGTGTTGAGGAAGTTGCTCCTCTCTTGCAAGTGCTGGTCCACAGAGACCAAGAATTCTTGGTAACCAACAACTGCATTTTAAATACAGATGCAGGAAGAGAAATCTTACCCAAAGAGCGACAGGGGTACAAGTTGATCAGCACTCTGATCTGCCAACTGGAACTGGGGAGCTGAAGAGATACCTCAGCAAACAGAGATGAAAGGGCTCCCAAAGCCTGAAGATCATCCTCTGGAGATACTCATGGGAAACGGCAATACAGTACAAAACCCACCTGGACAAGTCTGCATAGGAATAAATTGGCTTCTAACACTTTCCACTGGACATCTGAGCAATTTTGGAGGATCACTTAAAAGTGTCAACCCTATACATGTTAAATGACAGATCACCACCTGACTTTGTTAAGGGTGCACTGAGATTTTGGGAAGAAAACAAGTAGAACTGATGGAGCTGGAGATGGAATGTGAAATCTGAGAAGTCTCCAAAACTGTTTGCATGTCATTACATAAGCTAAACACATTTCCAGTGTTGAACTTACATTGTGTCAGGTCTTTATTTAAAGCTCTCAGAAGAATGAATGCTATAGGGTAGTGAAGTGATTATTATTTTTTTTCCTTTAGATATACAAGTTTAACAGATTCACTTCTGCATGTTCTTAAGACATAGCAAGAGCATGAGTGGAACTCTATCCTGAAATTGGAATGGCCCAGTTATGGTGTGGAGGTGCCTTTGGGTGAAATGCCTCATGACAAGTAAAGCTACAGACACATAATTATTGGCAAAGGAACCCAAGATTTGGGACCTCTCAGAATCTTTTGAATTTAGGAGACAATTTCAGGTTGAACTTTGTCTTTCAAAGGATGAGGCAGTGGATGGGCAAATCATCAGGTCCTGGATCTCTCCCCCATTCTCTAGGAAAGGGTCCTTTCAGGCTGTTGCAATGCTAAGAATTCGAATCCATGTCGAAATGACACTGAAAGGGGTCCCTCCCAGCTAGGAACACAAGGCCCTTGCAAACAATCTCCCCTTGGATTGTGAATCTGCATGATAATTGTGAACGGCATGTGTAAACACATAGGTATTTTTTAGAGTCCTGGTCTGGGCCCACTCAACAAAGTGACTCACAAAGACACTGAAAGAGCAGTTCCTGCCCCAAAGCAGTGGCAGTCCAAATACGAGATGAAATTAAAGATGGATGCAAACAAAGGAAGCAATACAAGGAAACAATGACTTAATTTTGACTACTGAATAGACTTTAGCACATTAAGATTCTGTAACAGTATTTTGAAAGTCCAAGTGCTGCTAGGCATGTTTGCCATTTTCTTTTTCTTCCCTAGAAGTATCACAGCTCATTTAACAGGTGGGCTTATATAAGGCATCATTCACCTCTGTATCCTAAGCAAGAGATGGTAACTAAGTTGGGGGAAGACCAGCAAAGGCCAAGACAAGAATGTTTGACAATATAGGAAAATAGATGTCAGAAAAAGTATCCCATAGTTGAAGATGAAGATTGGCTCAGCATTCCTTCGAGTTTATTATTTTTTCCCTGGTAACTCAGACTGAAATGGAAATGGCAAGACCACTTATGGTGACACAAGATGGTGAGACACTGCTGTCAGGCTCCAACAAGAAAGATGTATCATGACTGAGCTGATCAGAGACCTGCTCTGAAGCAAACCATACAATTCTTACAATCAGCTTTGTGGGAGGAGATACTCTCACAGGTGGGAGAAGAGGCAATCTTGCTGCACATCTGGCCAGCTGATCAGCAAGGATAGCCTTTCTGAAGCAATGGGAACCCAAAGAACTGCGGTGCCATTGGAAACCAGAGCTGAAATTTTTATAAACCAGTGAAATAATGTACAACATAGATATGGGGCATGTGGTGCATGAGTTGGAGTCTCACCTCTGGTTTTGTTCTGGAGTGCCTTCCATTTTGTTCTGGAGTTGCTGGGTGAGAAGTAACAGCGTTTTCAGTTCTCACAAGTGTACTCTTGTTTTCCTGTGGCACTGTCTTGGATAATTCTTTAATCTGAATATGGGTTAAGGGAGAATTCTCCTCTGTCTTTTGCAGGGAGAAAAGACAAGTGATTAACTGAGCCAAGGCAGCTACTTATGTTAGAAACTTCCAGTGATCGGAACAATCATCCAGTTAAGGTGATTCCGACTGATAACTGAGTTCATTGGTCATGAGGGTATGCAATCGTTTTAGCAGGGATTTCTATATGGACCAAAGGAGTTAACAAGAGATCGACTGGTAAAATTGCTCTAAAAAAATATCACTTTATGGATAAGAAGATACTAAAAGTGATGCTAATTCTCCAAACTCCTTTTTTCTTTGGAATGGAAGGAAAGTTCCTCTGGACACTGACAACACTTCTTGGACTACAGGGAGTTGCATCCATTTCTACAATGTCTCCTCAAAATGATGGGAGATGGGGGAGAAAAGGAATTAGACCAAGCTGGTCATGTTGGATATTCATCACTCACTTCTAGCAGGATCAGCCAGTGGTACAAAGCAGAGGAACTGTTGCTGGGAAAACAGCGCTGATGTTTTCACTAATTCTGTTGGAAGAACAGAGTTAAACCTGTTGTACGACCCAGAGGCCCAAACATTAAAGATAAATTGTGTGGTTAGAAGCAGAGGAAGAGTAGTGTGATTCCACGCTATCCCTTTCCTTGCAGGTTACAGGGAAGTAGGTAGGGTGCAAATGGAGCCATGTGGTTACTCAGAAATAGTCTAGTGTGTTTCTGGGGTGAAATCTTCTGGTAGGCAGTTGTTCCAGAGTGAAGAAGCAAACATCATCTTTAAAACACTATAAAAATTATCTGCAGGTATTTTTAGTAAAATATATTGATTGATCGTGAAGTTAAATATTTTGGCCTTTGCAATTTCCTTTCTTTCATTTGCAATTTTATCTTTTAAAATTTCATAAAACTGTGAAATTACTCCCATTATAAATTAATTATTTGCACTTTTTTTCTTAAGTAAGTAGGCTTTAGAGCATAAGTCTTATATCTATTTTTAACTCTTCTACAGCTTCAAAAGAATAAGAGAATGAACTTCTTTCATGCTTCTTTCACTCCTCCCCGCCTCTGGTGCACATGCCTTTAGAAATAACTGCCCTGATACCACACCCCAAATTATATCTTCCAAGAGAGATGTTAGACAAAATCCCATTGATACCGGTTGTTGTTGTGTGGGTGTGTACCAAGGAACAGCATTTAAAAAAGCTTTTAGCATGCCAGCTTTTATCCAGAACAGCTTAATTAAAACCAGATATTATAATAGTAGCATTTGCCCCCAAACTGAACAGTAGGTATACTAACTGCCAGTGCATTAAGTTTGGTTAATGAAAGGAATTATAACACACTAGTAACAAAGGTATGAGGGATGAGGATAATAAAGAGCCATTTGCTGCATGCTGAGGTCTGTGGAAGCCCCCAGCTCCCCCTTGCCTAGTGCTGGCAGCCCCCTCATGTGCTGTGCATCCATGTGAGCCTGCAAAAGCATCTGGGGGGTACACGTGCCAGAGCCACCCCTGTGCCTGGGAGCACATACAGCCCCAGCAGAGAGCTCTCCAAGTCAAGGAAGATTGGGAGAAGTAGTAATGAAGGGAATAAATGCTGGCACCCAGAAAAAAAAAAAAAGTTATTTTGTTGTGTGGAAGATATTTGTGAGTGATACTGTCTGTTATTACCAACTGTATTTTTCTGAAATAGATTTGCCTTCTCCAGGCGAGGATGAAGTGAGGTGATGAAGTCAGCTCAGTCCTGTAAAGCCCCAAATCTTGTACAACCTGACCCAAGCCAAGGCAAAACTGTCCCTAGATTTGAAAATGCTAATATACTAGGAGTTTGCAACAACACTATGCTGAAGCAGGAACTGCAGATTGTGTTGAAGAGCAGAAGAAATGAGTTTGAAAGTGCATTTTATAAGTTTCCCAGAACACCCTAGGTAGTCCTTACATTTTGTTGTTGCTGTTTTTTTAACCCTAGCTGTCATAGGACATATCTTAAATACACCACCACTTAAATTACTTCTCTGATTTTGAATCCCAAGTGAATGGAAACACGTAGCTCCCTGCATGAAAACAAATTGCCATGAAGGGGGAAACTAAAGATCAGCTTTAGGCTTCAACCCAAAATTCAGGTAATAAAAGGTCTGTTATATTTCTCCAAAACTTAACAGGTGAAACCTCAATCAAAAGATATCCGAGGAAGCAGGATAAGATCAAGAAAAGGGCTAATTTTCCAGAATTAAGGAGCAACATGAAGATTTTTAACGAGGAAGCAGACACCTTTGCAATAACTGCACTATGATATGTTGCCTAGCAACAAGATATAAAAATGATGTATAACGCCAGTAACTTCTTTCACATATGAAAACAGCACCCTACCAAGACAGCTTCATAATGTACTCTTACAAACTAAAAATCCATAGAGACCATTAAAGCCTCCATCTTCTGTAATATACTCTGTTAAACAATCATGTGTTTTTGTTAATGCAGTAAAACACTGAATTTATTTAATGATTACCCAATGATACATCAGCAGCAGCAAGCAGGAACATTTCTATTTTAAGCCTGCAGAATCCATCCCAAGATATCACACTTTGACGGAGAGCAAATGCAATGAGCCAGACCCGTGCAACGCCTGGGAGAGAGATGCATTTATGGGGGGCAAATTAAAATCACCTTCTGTCTGATAAAAAAATAGCATTATTGGAATGCATGGGAATGCATTTATTGCCTTTTATTTTTTTCCTCCTTCTGTGGCTTGTAGCTTAACATGATATTGCTCACAGAGTACCTCCTGCTTCCCAGAGGAATGGCTCTGGCATGGCAGAGGCGGGGAGGGTGTCAGGGTGTGCCGAAGAATGGGTCGTTACTGTATAATATCTGCTAAAAATAGTTCTGTGAGGATGGTTACACAGGACAGGGTGAGAGCGGAGACTGTCAGAGGATGAGGTGCCGGGTGCTGCTGGGGCAATCTGCAGCCGGGGTGGAGGGGGAGCAGCTGGCACTGGCAGCTCCAGCCCCAAGCAGGAGCAGAGGCAGCCCTCGCCAGCCCAATTACAAAAGATGGTTCACAGCCAAAATGCAAGCCCTGCAGCCAGAGGGCTGTGCCAAGACACCAGGTCCTCATCTCTAGGAGGGCTTGTGGGGGGACAGGGAGAGTGGGGAAGTGCCCCGTGCCTTGGGGAGACACACTTTCCTTCTGCAGCATCACACCCGGCAAAGTGATGAGAAGAACAGCCTTAGCAAAACACAGCAGGTAAAACCAGAGCAGAATAACCCAAAGTTTAGGACTGGTAATGTGTTAAAGGGCTTGTCGAGGACTCATCTCAGACATGGCTGGGAGCAGCCAGCATCAGGCTTACGGGGCAATTTGGCTCAGTTCAGCTTTACACGGAGAGGAAAAATGAGACTTTGCTTATCTGCTGTGAGCAGGGACTCGGCTCAGGTTATCACCTTGCATTGTTCCTGTGTACTCATGAGGACAGGTGACTTGTGAAACTGCCCTGCAACTCAGTGGCAGCACAGCTCCTGTAGCAGCACAGCTCCCTTCTCCTCTGGGAGAAGGTCCACTGGTCCACCCCATCCTGCAGTCCCCTGTTGTCCCTTCCCAATCCCTGTCATGTCTCCCTGCCTCTTCTTGTTTTAAAGTTATGGGCTGAATATTTCCAAGCCCTGGAATACTTCCAAATCTGCACATTAACTGAGATACATTTTATATATGTCTGGAAGTGAAGCAGATGAACACGGCACTTAATCCTTTGCTGATCTAATGCTTTGAATTTTAATCTTTGCTCTGCCACTTGCTTTTTTACCTTGAGCAAACCACAACAGCTCTCTGTATCTCAGCCCACCCATCTGTTCAAACATATCTGGTGATGTGACCCTCTCCAGCTGACCCATATTTTATGGGATTGCTGCAAGTCTGCATTAGCATGTGACTAGATACCAGGACACTTTGAGATGAAAACATTAACCATGTTATTGCACAAAGTAAGCCTAATGCATTCTTGCATCGAACTTCTGAAAGTATTAAATATTGATAATGGATTGTATATTCTATCAACTTAGCAACACCAGCAATAACCAAAATCCGGATCATTGGGATTTCAGTGCTGGGAGTGTGGTGAATTACAGGATTCCAGGATTTGTTAGGTACAGACTACAGGGACCAAGCAATTGAGAGCCTGGGTCCTGGGTAAACAGGGAGAGAGTAGCACAGGCAGAGGGGAGCACAAGCAGTCACAGTCCTGACCCACTGCCAGGATAATTTCTGCTGCAACCCTTTGAAGGTGAAGCATGCAGAAAAATTAAAAAGTCCCATTCTTCATGGAGTACTGAGGACCTGAAAAAGTCCAGTGGCAGGGGACAGATAAGATCAAAAATAAGCTTGTGTGGTTTCCTTTAATCTAAGTGAAGGCCAACTTTTGAGCTCTAACAGAGAATTTCCGTGTAAAAGGTCTTATTCTAGGCAGATATGTGGATTAAAGGCAACTGGAATGATGGAGACATTGGCAAGATATAGAAAAATATATAAATATGTAAATGCATAAAGGGAAGTCAAGTGTGACTCCCTTTCCTAATTGCCTAACATGATTCCCACTAGATGCATAAATTACAGGTCCTATTAACAGCACTATGAATAATAATCAGTTTACTTTCTGGCTTGTATCTAAATATACTTTCTATATGATTTCATCTTTTATTCAGCTGTTTAAAAGCAGAACATCTAATTACAGTTCATATTAGTCTACATTAATTTTTTTTTTTTGCCACAGAGCATGTGTGATGACTGATTTTCTAAAAACAGACAGAATTTTTTAGCATATGGAAAAATCATGTTATTATTAATACATTCCCACATGACTCTACATTTCAATTCCCTTAATTATTTAGTCATTGCTGATTATGTCTTTTCACAATTCATTATCCCATTTCCTGCAACGTGGGCATTTTATTCATTAAGTGTCAAAACGAAGGGCCTGATCTCCAGAAAGATAATCAGGAAATAAGTGGCAGACATAAAAGGTCTGGGTTTCCCTTAAGTGCTCACTTATTTCAGTAACTGTGCCATGTTTTCAGCATGCGGTGACAGAAGCGAAGCGTTGTTGGTAATTGCAGAAGGGCGCGGGGCTGCCAGACTGCGGAGCTGTGTTTTCCCGTGTCAGCTGGGGGTTTGTGCCGCGCGGTGACAAGAGCAGGGTGCTCAGTGCCACTGCAGGGTCGCTCATTGTGCAGCAGCACAGAGCAAGGCTGCCCTTCGAATACCTGGTGGCAGACAGAGCTGGTGGCAGAGGGGCTGGCGGGCGCTCGGCTGCTCGGATTTATCCCAATGGAGGGGACCTCGCAAGCTCTCGCCAGCCTCAAGGGGCCCCTGCTTCTCAAGAGACCTTCAGACCATGTTGAGTTTTGGGGAGGAAACATTGCCCACTCCCTCCTGTTGAATCTGGATGCCTGGCGAAGGCAGAAAAGCCCAAGCTAGCCCAAGAGGCATGACCAAGGGTCATGTTTCCCCTGTAAGGGTTAGACCATGGGGATGGAGAGGGATAGCCTCGGTGTTTCGGGCCAGGCCTTGTGCTTCAGGCTTTCACTGGACTGAAAACAGGCCCACGCCGCACCCAGACGAAGAAGCACATGTTTCTGGCCTCCTGCACGAGCCTAACCTCAGCCACTGATGGGTGTATCAGTGTCTTAAAAACAGAATGCTGATGGAAAAGCACCTGCCTGTGTAAGCACTGCTTCTCAGCTTCCTGACCCATTGCTCAGCCAGCCCATTCAAAGCTGAAGGAGCTCAGCAGACAGGTGCGTCCCTTCTATATTTTCAAAACACGGTGTAACCTGTGAGGAACAGGGATGTGGCATCAGCAGTCATCTTTTCCCTTTGCCATCGATTTTTGTCAAATTCTGTCATATCAAAAATAGCATCATAACACAGACAAGTAACAATTATTCAGTACACACACAGAGTATCAATTACAATAAGAATGTAAAGATGATTTAATTAGCTGATGATAACTCCTGGTAATTTTGCCAAGTTGTGGCTAAATATTTGTGGTATTTATAATATATAATGCATACATATGGGTATCCCCATATGTGTGCATGCATATATATAAAAGGCATATACCATGTTTTATTGATGGGGTTTCTATGAGCAAAAATTAATTTGAAAAGCTTAATTTGAAAAGCTTTAATCAACATCACATTAATAGACAGCAGTTTCTTAAATAGCCTCATAGCTAGACAAATACTTTGCCTAATGCCATTTCATTTTCTGCCAGCTGCATGTGATTTGCTTTTGATCTGGCACGCTCTTCGTTATACATTATTAACGAGCCAAACAGCATGCCCCTGGAGTTAGCATCCTGCCCCTGCTTATTTTTTAACAAATTTCCTCTTTTATTTCGTCCCACAGTGATTAATAGTTTCAGCTAACAGCGGCACTGTTTATGATCTGAGTCAGTGACTTCAGACCATCTTAATCTCCTGTTAGGCAGGTTTTAATTTGCTTCCAAGTTTTTATTTATAGCACAGTATGCTCTCCATTTCATACAACAACAAAACCAAAACCTGCAAGTAGCACTCCATTCCTTCTTTTAATGTTTCTGATGAACTTTTATGGGAGAGAAAAGCCCAAGCAAGAAAATAAAAAGGCGACATGATAAATACTTATTTTTCAAAACAAGTCTTGTTTTTTATCCTGTTATCTAGAGAGAACTTGTTGCCTCCAATGTTTCTCTGCAGCCAGATCAGTTCTGGTGTGGGTTATTCTGTACCCCATGGTTGTCTCCAGCAGTGCTTTTAGATGACTTGCTTATTAAAGCAGGGTCCTGTGGGACTTCCAAAGTCCTTACCTGCAGAATCCTTATTTGTGGCATGGTTGGCAGACAAGCAGCTTTGATTCTTCTGTTAATATTACAAATATTTCCAGCTAACTTTAAGATCTATGCTGAAATGGATGACCTCTTTTCTATGTTGTTATAGCAGTTCAAAAGACTCTTTTATTAAGCCAAGTGCCAGATCATTATTGGTTTTTATTGTGCTGTAGTTCTGTCTAATAGCAGAAGGAAATGATTTGAGGTGAGAGATAAAACACCAAATGGATTTAGTTATCAAAAACTTTATGGTGTCTTAGCTTCCTGCAGGAGTAGTCTGAATAGATGTTTTTGGGAGAATTTGTATTTTTTTCAAAGAAAAAATTGTATACCCATTAAAATGATCTCCATCACATGGGCAGTGCCAAGGTCTACAATCTGCTTAAACAAATATTGAATGAGGCAGAGAAAAGGTGCCTACTGAGCCCTGCCAGTATGACACAGAACAGAGGTCACAGGGTTAGGATCTACCATGCCACTTTGCCAGAGCACTCCCATTCCATAGAGTCACCCTACAGAATTCTGCATTTCTAATGCCTACAGACTTTCTCTTTTGTTTCCCTTTTGCATCATAATGAATTAAACACCAGACTTTTCTACATGGGAGAAATAGTGGGCAGTATCTAAACTTTTGCATAGGGGAGAGCAAAGCAGTGAAGGTCATAGGAACAGTTTAGGAGATTTGTGGTCAATTACACTGGGAGGGAGACAATTCTGCACTGCTCTGGGGAGGGTGGAGATTGAGCTTCTTCTGGTTCTCTCGATGCAGAAGAAATAGGTGCCAGGATCCACTTGCTTCCTTACACTTTTCACTTCTCCAGTATTGTGTTTGCTTTTGTCTTTCTTGCGTGTATTTTTAGGCCAGTAATTTTTCACCCTCACTCATCTGTTCCTATTCCTGAAGTCAAAATTGAGCATCCCATTATGTCTCCTGAGCTTGTCTCTCTCACTTTGACAGATACTTTTTCATGTTCTTGATTTGTTCCTAAAGGCAGACGATCACTGTGGACCCTATATTTATGTCCTCCAACTACCTTTTAAGCATTGTCATCCAAATGGTTGGTGGATCAATCATAACCTCATTGTACTATTAATTTTTTCTTGGTTTTTTCCTTGTTGAAGATTTCCTATTCGCCACTTTTCAACAACAGATTTATCTGTCTTAGCTTTAGTTTAAAAAAAAAAAAAAAATCATTTTAGCAAAGACTGAGATCCCTGTGTAGTCAGTAAGAAAGGCATCTTCAGAAGATAATATGTCCTCCCTCCTGTGACTATGTAGGGAGATTAAATTCCTAGCTTAGATTAGATGCCTATCTTCAGGTAACTACTAGGTGAGATAAATTCCATCTCAAGTCATCATGTAATATTCACACAGTAAGAGAAAATCTTATTTTATATGCTTTCATTTACTTTAGACCGGTAAACCAGTGTAATTCTACATGTCATGCTTAGAACAATGAACATGTTATTAATCCCACTTTTACAAATTTAATAGTAAACTATCAACTTGTGTAGAACCAGAGAGATGCGTAATAAATGTTACAAGAACAGCTTTAGGCATTGCATATTAATAGCTGTGGTAGGATTGACTTGCAGAGCCTTCATTTTATGATCAGCAACAAGATAATTAGTAAAATTATCCTGCAAATTCATTACCCTCATTCCTTCCACTTGTGCATTTTATTCATTACATATCAAAATGAGGAGCCTTGCCTCCAGACAGATAATCAGAATGTGTCAGACACAAAAGGTCTGAACTTTCTTGAGATATGCTTTGGAAGAGGGGACCTTAAGTAGTCTCCATGATACCAAGGAATTTACAGTCATTATTCCAGAAAGAAGAAACCCTGTAATTTTACAGACACATCCAGTTGTGCATTTTGTAGGCTTTCTCACACCTTAATTCTATTGTGAGGTAAATGACATAAACATTGTATAGTTCAGAAACAGAATAATTTCCTTCTGGCTTAGTCTGAATTCACCTGCAGAGCTGTACATCGCTTTCCGTGCTCCTTGTCCTCCCAGTACTTCCATCCACAACTCAGCTGAGTTACACTGGGACTCCCTTCAACCTATACATCCAGGGGATTTGGGGCTGAAACTTGGGTGCAGGAAAGTTGTGGACTGATTTATGCAGTCTGTTGCCCTGCTGTACCACCAGGATCCAGTTAAACATGTGAGATCAGGAGGACCTCTTGGCTACCACTAGTTTAGATGGGATCAGATGAACTAACAGTGCTCTCCCACACCAAGCATCTGCTTTTGCAGATCTTTATAATATAGTTTCACATTTTAGATTTGAGGTTCTTGCATCCCTCCTGCTCGTAACTAATGCAAAGCGTTCAGCTGTCAGTCTGCTTTGCACGCCGACTGTATCTGACCCTGAACTCTGTGCCTGCTCCTTCTCAGCTCTCACGGGAGCCAGCGAATATGAGGAGGCAGCAGCAGGAGTGTGATTCACAGACAGGAGCCTGACTTGTTCCACACCAGAACAACTGCAGTGCTTGGCTGGACTGACCCAGCACCCAATGCCATCTGGACAGAGAAACAGCAACAGAGCAGTGGAGAGACAAGTGGAGGTGAGCTGGAGAGGAATGGCTTGGAGCAGATGGGTGTACAATCAGCTACATTTTCCCTTTCACCTCCATTGGCTTCAGCACTTGATTCTCCTTATCTCAAGAAATGCTTCATTTTCATTTACCTTAACACACTTTAAGTTGCAGGATTCTTAAAGTGCTTTTATTTTGGGATGTGAGCATCATAAAAATGCATCTGCCAAGCCAACAATGCTTTAAAATCCTTATTTTGTATTTTAAAGACATCTAAGTTTGTACTTGTAAGATTTGATTTGAAACACGGCTTTAAAACTTTAATAAGAGTGGCTTCTTTTGTGGAAAAATTGAGGACACATTGCAATAGATCATATAATTACGGTTTCACCACAACTAAGTACTTCTTGCTGGCCCCAAATCCTGAATGGTTCCTATGGCATACTCTGCCATTCAATGGCTCTTGTCCAAAATACAGGCACTTGAACTGCAGAACAAGATGCAATCATGGATCAACCCACTTCTGCATGTGTTGAGCTTACTACTACTCACACTATTTAGCTGGCATGGCTTTTGAATTATCTTCTGCCAACTGAAGCATGTGAGAAGGGACACAAAAACAAAACACCCTAGGTCTGTGTCTATCTAAGCTGAGAAATCCCTTCACTTGTTCATCCAAGCTGCGTGGTTTCTGCCTGAAAGTGGGACAGAGACAGGGATAAAAAATCAGAATCCTGTTGGTTTGTTTTAAATCTGAACTCACTGAAATTACCAAAACAAAACAAAACAAACCANGAAAGAAGAAAAAAATCCATGAAAGCTTAGATGACAAGATATGGAAAGGTACATACACCACAGAAAAAATAATTGTTAGGGAACATCTTTAACAGAAGGGAATGTTTGATGATTTGAGGAATCTGCCTGTGTATAATTTATGAATTCCTTATGGCTGTTTTTTACTATGTAATGCTTCATACTCCATATGCTAAGAAGACAAGGAAAAAAAGTTAATGTCTGAGCATGAGAAGGTTGATAGCTAAAGATCACTAGCACCCGAATAGATCTTAAAGATAATAAAAGGTTAAGGGCCATGTTTTTTTCCCCGCCTCTCCAGAGGGGTCTAGATGTGGATAGTGGAAAATCCCAGACAAGTGAAAAAAAATATCAGATACTAATCCTGGGTCTTAAAAAAAAATCACAGAACCTAAGTGACTCCTGTGAGATTCCGAGGGCCCAGAGACAAAGGCAGCTTGTTTAGGAAAAGAGAGCCTGGAGGCAGATCTCTGAGCAGAGAGACACCAGGGAGGATGAAAGATGCTGCTGCCTGGGAGGGGAGAGAGAGGGAAAGCCAGGCTGAGCCTGGAAGACAGGGTGGAAATGTCATCTTTGGATGGAAGGGAGCTGAGGAATGACAGCAAAAAATGATGGGGAAATTTAGATAAGGAAAACTGTGCAGATCTTTTATTGCCTTGCCTAGAGATACATATTACTTCTCAATCTAATGGGGAAAAGCCCCAACCACCTATTTTTTTGGAAGGCCTCCAGAACCTGTAGTGGTCACAGAACCTGGGCAAAGTAATGCAGACAGCAAATTTGGGTAGCCTGCTTAGGCTAAAGGGAAACCTGTGTGCTGGTTGTCCCTGTGTGGTAGGCCCACAGGTAACAGGATGAACATCGTCCATGTGCTTGGAAAAAGTCTGAAGTGGCTGAAGTGAAAAACTGAGCTCATGTCTGTTCCCAGGAAAAAATTTTCTTCAAGCATCGTTCTTCTTATGCTGTGAGGCTGCTGCAGCTTCTAGCTTCCCCATCTGATGAACACGAGAGAGAACCAGCTGCAGCAGCAGCAACTATATTTAGCAGTCTATTCTGCTATTGATGCATATATACCTGGTACCTATCGCCTATAATGAGAATTATTCTGACAAACCACAAGGAGAACAGGCCTTTTAGGATTCAGTTCATATTAACAAAATGTCTGAGGAAAATTACCCTCTTTTTGTCCATGCTAAATTATTCCAGCTTTTCATTAATACTCATTAAGTTTTTAAGGGTTGGCATTTTTAGCAAAAAATAGTTTTCACTGACAGAAAAAAGCCACCCAGATAAATGAGGAAAATGTTTACTCAGTTTAATAGGCATGATTTTCTCTTTTGGTGCTCAATTCAACATCAGATCTGAAGTCAACAAAGGCTGGATCAGGGTCTACAATTTTTTTAATTGGGCTCTTTTCATTTACATTGGAATACTCTGAAAATGCAGGGCTATAATGAACCATTACATATGCGTACATGCAATATGAGAAAAATTAATAATGTCTTGGATTTTCTCAGTATTTACTCAGCATTCACAAGTAAATAACAAATAACTTGATAATATTAATGAAAAAACATCCTGTGGAAAACCCACACAGCTGGAGAGAAACTTTTTTACTGCATGAAGCCCACTTTCTCTCCTACCAAGCTATTGTCATTACTCTGAATAACTTTTTTTCCCTCAAAGAGTAAAGTGACAGGCTTGCAATTTCTATATAAAATTGCATGGTTTTTAACAGAAGCTTGTATGCAAGCCCTCTTATGTCTGGGTGACTTTAAGTATAGTCAATATTATTGCGAAAATTATATATTTTTAATTTAATTAATTCTCTTGGCAAAAATTTGATTTTCAGAAACTGTCAGAAATGAGATGGTTTATCATCATCTTCATTATAATCTGTACAGTGCTTGGACAACTCACTCAGAGGCCCATCATTTCAGACAAAAAAATTTTTACATTAAATAACTGCATAATTTTCAAGTACCTCACTTTTGAAGCACACCTGATAGCATGTTACTTCCTAAGTTACTAAATCCTAAATAACTCTAAGAATGACACAGTGCACCATACACAGTAAATGGCATTTAGCACTAATCATAAAGGACAGATACTCTGGCATATTGGTTGGTGAAAACTTGATCATTATTCAGTTGGTCTCTCTCAAAGTACTCTATTAACAGCACTACAGACAAGTGGCTGTGTATGTCCTTGTATTTCCTTCAAAACCAAATTTTACCTTTCACATTTTCAAAGAAAAAACCCAACCCAATATGTCCCAAGGGCAGAGAACTACAATGGCAAAAACATGACAAAATACATAGAATTTAAAATGTTAGAGATTTTCAACCATATTTTTCTGCCATGTGGCTAGGACTGTATTCCCTAAAGTCTTTTGAGTTTTTGCACAAGGCAGGAAGAAGCCCAGTGCCCTGCACAGAAAATCAGACTGCATCCCCCCTAACGCACTGAGGGGATCACACCTGAGTGCTGGCCCACAGCTGTGCATGCCCTTGAATCACTGACACCAGCACGGTTTTGACTGGGGCCAGCTCCTGGAGAGAAAGTCACTGCATGCCTAGGGTCCCTCCCAACAGGCAGCATGGGTGAAGCCACTCTGCTGTATGTCTGTGAGAGCTTAGCTTTTTGGGCATGAGCCATGCAATGCTGACTGGCCTCAGGCTAAAAGAACACTTATTAGTCCATTTTACTTATTAGTACAGACATTGCAATAGAATATTCTTGGAAGTGATTTAATTTCCTTTTATTAGACTCCTCTTTGCTCCCACAATTTCCTTAAAGTCTTTCTTTCAAGTGAAGCTAACTGCTAACTCATGTGTTGCTCCTAAATACGATTAAATAAGATTAACAAAAGAATATTTGTCTCAGCTCCCAAATGAGGAAAGCTGCCTCTCTCAAGACATAAACAGAGTGCTCATGTGTCCTGGGTCAAACCAAAATGTGACAGTGGTGGGAGAGCTCCCATTGATCATCTCCAGTTGTGGAAAATCAGGCACCACAGAGGAATTTCCTAGATATAAGAAAATGTCTACTGAAAAAGATTAGTGCAGGAGACAGGAAGAGGAGAATGGCCAAAGTACGTGTGCAGTGTCAGCCACTGAAACCCACATCTCAAACTAATGCAGGTTTTCAGAGACAACTTCAGGTGGGGATGGCAGTAGGTCTGTCACCCTGCAGGCTCACAGGGCAAACCAGGGCTGTGTCTGGGACTGTGGGGCAGTGACTGTCTGGCTCTGCAGCCACAACTGCAGTCTGCAGCCCAGCACACACGGAGCATGGGAAGTCCTCTGCTGCTCCCTCCATTACTCTACAGCCATCCCTGGAATCATGGCAAAGAAAATGGGAATGTTACTTTGGCTGGAAAACAGACAACATAACAGCATCTAGTTGCATTCACTGGTCAGTTTGGTTCTGTAATGCCTGTTTAATCAAGGAGAAAACCATTGTCACTGTAAAGTTTACTGAAGGGCTCTGTCATCTCAAGTCACACCTCCTTGTGGTTTCAATTTGTTTGGTGTCAGTTTTACCAAGGGAGTAGAAAGTAGGTTTTTCTCTAAAGATGGCCCCTGAAGGCTCAAGCCCCAGGCTTCCAGCAGTGCAGATACCTGCTATTGCCCAAATGTTATTCTTCTTTTGTTAGGATTGATAATACAAATCCTTTCTGGTATTATTTTGGTATTAATTTTGTTGGTCTCAGAGGAGCTGTGGCAGGGCTATACAAAACGAGGATGTATCTGGCCCTTTGCCCTTACTAACAGGGAATCATTTCTCTGTATTGGAACAAGATGGTGATTGTGCTTTTTTTCCAGCTTTGTGAAACACTCTAAACAGAAGGAAAAATTAGTAAGTATTCTACTGTATTATTTTTGTATAGCAGAGAGGCTGGATAATTCATTCTGGATTCTCTCTTGCTTTTTCAAATAACAGGGTACATACACTTGCTAGAAAACAGCAATTTTTAAAATTAATTCCACCGAATTAGTACTGCAGTGTTTCATTTTTATACTGACCTGACTTTCCCTAACACGGAGCTTTTGCACACCAGCTACCTGAGTTCTAAAAAGAATATGGGTCTCTTTTGTCTGTAGCACCCTATTCAATTCAAAACAGACCAGATTGTGCTGTATTTGAAGATGTCAGTGTCCCAGCACACAGGTGTCTAATGCCACAGAGCGTGCCTCTACATCCTGCACCTAGAAGACTGAAAAACAGATAACCTTTGAGTGGTGTTAGTTCTAAGTCTTAGTCCTACATACAAGTAGATATCTAGCTTGATACCCTATTTCCACTAAAATATTTATAGTTTTTGCCTTTTTAAGGTGGTATTTATTAACTAACATCAAGATTTACTATGTTCAAGTTTTAAATATACAGCATACTTCAAACCTCAGATTCCTTTGAGACAGTATTTTCAACAAAAACTGTGGAAGCAGCAAAAATCCAAGACTGACAATTCAGTTGAATAAATTCAACTAATTTATGGTTGTTTGACATTACCGGTGTTAGTGTAGCATTTTAGGGCCATTTTACATAGTGTTCTGTACCTCAGACTATCTGTTAAGGGCCAGGGAAGCAATATTTACATGTCTAGGTTTAAGGTGCTGTCTGTGAAGGTTTATTGACAGTTGAAAACCACAATGTGGGCAATAAAAAGGATGTGCCATGCATGGTGCCCAAACCAGGAGCAGGTTCAGTTCAGATGAGCTGATAATAAGTAATAGATCACCTGGAGAAGGACTCGGATGATCTGAGAAACACAAAATGGGACAAAACGTGTGAGAAGTAAGCAATTTCCCTCAAGCCTTTTGGGTGGAGAAAGAGGAAATGGAATGACCCTGGCTGCAGCAGATACACAGAGATAGTCCAAGGCACCACATACAGAGGGTATGCCCTGAAAGTTGACACGAGGAGTCAAGGGGATGGTGGTGTACACAGGTATGGCTCTCGGTAATCCCTGAATATTATGGGAACAAAGCCAAAATATCTTTAGCATAAGGTACTGTATGGGCTGCTAATTCTCACTGAGAAGCTTGAGAAGCTCCCAGCAGAGCTTGGTGGAGCTCTACAGTGCTGCTGTCCACACCACTGGCAGTACCCAGGCTGGCTGGAGGAAGGCTGACAAAGGTAAGTGACTGCTCAGAAAAGGCACTGTACAAATGACCTGGGTGTGCATGTGGTAAGAAGGGCAATGTTTATAGGTGAGTACTGAAGGTTGGATTAAATGGCTTAAAATACGTCTCAGTGTTTCTGGGATTTAGTGACTTGAGTGAAATGGTAGATTTTTCAAACATTCTTGAGTATGTATGATTTTTTTATTTATATGAGTAAGAAAGGCAAAAAGAATAATACTGAAGAAATGCAACGAACAGTATACATCAGCCAAAATAATCCTTTAATTGCTCTGAAATTTAGAATACTAAAGGCAAAGCCATGCTGTAGAAGTTCTTCTGAAAGATTGCAATGAAGAAAAGTGATATTTTATGCATCTGATCCATTATTTAACATGATTCTGACACTCCATGATTCTGGAGTACTTCTGTATTGAATGAGACTAATCAAGTGTCTGCAAACTGGGGCTGCTTATAAGTCTCCATACCTTCTCTCTCCTCCATCGCCTCTCTTTTGTCTGAAGTTGGTGTGCTCCTCCAGAAACTTTTCCAGGAGTTTCCCACCAGGTTCAGTCACAACAGCTAACCCAAATTTCTCCATGAAGGTGCTGTTTTGAGGCTGCCCTTCTCACTTCCCTCTTAATGTTGCCCACCAAATTCTTCCCAGCAGTGAGACTGCGAGGAAACACTCTGCTAGTGCAGAGGCAGCTATTACACGAGCACTGTGAAGCTAAGTGGGTCTCATTCCACCTGTAGGGTTTTCCCTCTGCTTTGGAAAGCAACAGGAGTGTTTAGAAATATACTGCTGATTACCATATTTGTGTTCTGTAATTCTTCACATGTCCGACTCCACCAGGAGCTTAACTGCAGCCAGTGGGATCTTACAGTCATTAACATTTACAAGGCAGCAGTTCACAGTTGTTGAACTAACAACCTACCTCTAAGAAACTGATTTTCCTCCCGTCTAAGTATTGACACGTGCTCTGCTGACTCTGATGCTTATTCACAGTGACAGTGTGTTTGGTAGAATTTCATGTTTTCACAGGATTTGTCTTGTGCAGACAGTTTCTAATTTACCTCTGCTCTTGTTTTAATTCAATCAGCTGATGGCGTGCAGCTGATCTCATGGCACATATGGCTGTTCAGGTTTGAAAAAAGGCCCTGAATATTTGATGGGTCGATCCTTAATGCTTTCTGCTAAAGAATTAGAAGGACTGCTAATGAGCCAAGGGATCCCAAGTGGGGAAGGGAAAAAATACAGAATTAGATTCTGTTTACATTCTTTTTTTTTAATGTTGCTCAAATAAGAAGTGCAGTGCTCTACACACTCTGATTAGATTCACACGGTAGAGAGAGTCAAGTAAATCACTTATCAAAGCCATCACACTTAAAATGTCATTTTCATAAGTGGATGCCCTGTGGCCATGAGGAGTCACAACCTATTTCAAGGGCATCTGTGGGGGCTTATCCCTGGACAGGAGGTTCATGGCAGCAAGGAGAGTAGTCCTTCACTGGGGTGGATATTCACAGCTGGAGTCCGTGTCCTTTCACTGCCTCCCAATGGCTTTTTTCTACCTTCCCTGAAGGAACTTATCTGTCTTCCACTGCAGACCCCGGCTGTCTCCCCCCTGCTCCACGCCATTCCAAAGGAAGTGGCTTTTCTGTGTTAACTGGCTGTGCTCGGTTTTTCTCCAACCCTTTCTCTGCATTCCTGTTGCTCCACCAGCTTCCTGCTGTCTTTGTATTCTGCAGTCAGACACTGTTTGCAGGCCAAACACTCAAACTATGCCTGTTTCTACCCCGTTCAATGACACCGCTCATGTCAACACAAAAAAATCCAGGGAATTCACAAGGAACCTCGTCAATAATCAAAAGCTCAGCTTGCCTGTGGGTTTCCTTCCAACAAATCTACCACAACTCTAAGAAATCACAGCTAAGACTGTAAAAATAGCCAGATTAATCTCCAATTACCTTAAAAATCAAGAACTTCCTGCACTCAACACACTCCCTTACTTCTTAAATCCATAACAAATATTCTCAGAGTGCATCCTATATTGGTTGCAACAGTTAACTTAGTGGAGAGGCAAGACTCTTGTTGCTCCCATTCTTTGAAGGTACTACAGTAAAATAAATGTTTACTTTAAACCCCACCAGTCATAAGAAAATAGAGTTCACACACTAATGACGTCAAATAGAAATCAGCCAAAATTCCTATCATAGAATCACAGAATTATCATAGAATGGTTTAGGTCAGAAGGGGCCTTCCAGATCTTCTAGTTCCAACCCTTCTGCCATTGGCAGGGACACCTTCCATGAGACCAGGTTGCTCAGGGCCCCATCCAACCTGGCCTTAAACACCTCCAAGGATGGGGTACCCACAGCTTCTCTGAGCAACCTGTTCCAGTGCCTCACCACTCTCACAGTAAAGAATTTCTTCTTAATATCTGATCTAAACCTACTCTCTTTCAGTTTGAATCCATTGCCCCTTGTCCTGTCACTAAATGCTCTCATGAAAAGTCTTTCTCCCTCTTTCTTGCAGGCTTCCTTTAGGTACTGGAAGGCTGTAATTAAGTCAGCCCTTAGCCTTCTCCTTTCCAGGCTGAACAATCCCATTTGTCTCAGCCTTTACTCACAGGAGAGGTTCTCCATCCCTCTAATCAACTTGGTGGTCTCCTCTGGACTTGCTCCAACAGATTAATATCCTTCCTCTGCTGGGGCCCCCAGAACTGAAGGAATCTTGCTTGGTAAGCCTCAGTTTTAGCAAGGAAGTGAATAGGTTGGCTTTGGCAATGTCTCAGGAACTGGCAATGTCTCAGGAACACAGCACCTGCTCCACGCATGGTAGAACAAAGGGTATTTGTGACGTCTTAACTTTTATTTTCCATTTCAAAGTCTTCTATCACGTCCTCCAAGAACAATGCAAAGCTTACAAGGAATTGCCTTTTAAATCTACTAGCAAGTAATGAGGCTTTTCTCTCATGTTGTGACATTACATCTGTAACTTGTTCTTACTGGAGTTATTTACATCGAAGGCTCTCTTAGAAATTTCTCTATCCTCAAAGGGTGTGCCTGCTGCTGGACAGAGAAGTCAATGCACTTTGAAGAAGTTGCTATAAATTAGATCACGGGGTTAGATGAGGTTCAGGATTCCTGCAGTGATTATAAACTCTACAGGAGACCTTACAACAGCTCTAATCTCGACAGGGTTACTGTCTTGTTAATCAACCTCCTTCAGGACTGGAAGAAGTTCTGTGTCTCAGTACTTGGGGGCATTCTCTGGAAGCTGCAGTTTTGTGCAGAAGGATCTGTCAGTTTATAAAGCCTATAGAGCTTTGATACATTTGCTAAAACATCAAAAAAGGCTAGACTTATGTTGTGGCAACCTGTGTTGCAGCAGACAGCAAAAAACCTATACATTCTTGCCACAGTTAGTGCAAAATCAGATTTGGTGAATTTAATGCCATGCCTAAATTGATTTTGCAGCCAGGGCCCAGAAGTTAGCTCTGGCCATGGCCATGTCCTGGAACCAGAGGATGACAAGATACATGCACAAACCTGCGTCTTCTCACCTGTTGGGTAAAGGGAACACAGGGAAGCAGATGGAGCAGACCTAAGGCACACTTACTACCACCCTCGGTCTTGACTGAGGCAACAGGGACATGCCATGGAAGTATCTCTTTCATGGAAAAGCCACAGCCTGACTTGTGCAGAACACATCACCTAGAAAAAGGACGTTTTCTGCTTTGTGTTGTGCAAGAGACAGCTAAAATAGGATTAAATGTTCCTTTAAAGGATGAATTTTAAGCATCTTCCTCCTTTTGCTGATGCTCCACACAGTAGGAGTGGCCTTTCCCATAATAAACACATTCCAGCATGCCAGCCATCTTTTTTGAGGGGAACACAAGTATTGTAGCTGCTGTGGCTTTTCATTGTCTGCCTTTGGGCACCTGTATAGCAACTCCATGTATTCTGTCTGAAAAGAAGCTAAACTTTGGCTTTATTATGTGAATAGCACCTCCAACAAAAACATGGAAATGGCATTCCTTATAAACAGTCTGCTTCGGAAAAGTAGAAAATCTATGTTACAACTTCATGGATCTGCTCAGAACAAAAAGAGGGCATGGAGAGGGATGGAAATGGCTGGAAGTTTACTAGATGCCAGTAAATTACAAGGTGAGTGGCAAAGGCACATTATTTTTGTTGCTGTTTCAGTAATTATCAGTGGCAACAGCCACTGTGGATCTGGATTTGTATTATGAGAGTACCTAAGCACTGCTTTTGTAATACACAGCAGTTCCTTGTCACAGAAAATCCACTTTTCAGTACAAAAGAGAGCAGATGGATATATATGACCTGACAGAGTACTACAAGAAACAACTGGGACAAAAATGTTCAAGCATGAGAAACAGTGATAGAGCCCTGACCTCACCACTGGTTTTCCACCATCCTTGGGAAAAAGGGAGCCCCTTAAGAGAGGATTGGGAGGTAGCTATTGAGCTGATTGGGAAAGTTTTCAAGGCTCTTCCCACATCTGATGGGAAGCATGGGAGAAATTAATTGATGTAAAACTTAGCAACATTTTGACATCACTGGGTAAGCTAAAGTGGGATTTCATATGTTAGCATGGACTGGAGGCCTTAAAATCAGAGACAAATAGCTGTACTTGAAGTGATAGAGAAGAAGATGGCAGTGGTGAGATGTAAAGACAAATGTCTCTGGGCAAGATGTCAAGCTAGGAAAATGATCTGTGCAGCAGCATGAATGGAGGTGGGTAACATTGCATTTGTCAAAAACTAGGAAAGGATGCAGCAGCAATCAAAGTGTGTAATGAGAATTTTGGACCAAAGATTTACAACCTTGAGAAGAGCTTCAGTCAGAAATACTCTAGGGTAACAGTGTGGAAGATTTACATGCAGTCTTTAGAGAGACACAAGGGCAGTTCAGAAGAGAAAGTGATGCCCAGGTTTGCGCACATGGAAGATGGGCAGAATGGTGAGGTTACCCATCATGAAGCTTGACAAAAGCATTTCTTGAGGAACAGTCCAAAGGAAAAAAAAAGAGAGAGCAGCAGCTGTGTTCATTGTTTTGGAGATATACCTTACTATCTCTAGTCATACAATGCATTTTTCTTCTCAGATGGAGTCTCTTACATACCCATCTTCCTCTGTGTGGAAGGAATTGTGCCTCTTCCATGTTTTGCTTAATTGCATGAGCGAAACTACAGAACCTAAAGGAGTCAAAGACCACCTTCTCTGACTGTTAATTTTCAAAGCTTTGCATGAAAAGGGGAGTCTGAGCCTCACGTCGCATCATGAATTCATGATATCTGCTACTAATTTGTAATAAACCAGCAGGGACTGTGGCTAAAGCTTGTTGAGTATATACCTAAGACCTAACAAAGCCTACTTCATAAATGTTAGCTAAGCAAAAACTGCCAGTGAAGTCATAAGCAATACATCATCATCACCCTTCGATAAACTCTTTGTCCAGTTTAAGAATTAAAAGCTGCATTTAACATACTGAGGGAGAATGGAGAAATGCCTTTAGAAACAACAGGCTTAATGCACTGCTAATCTCCAAACCAAATATTTATAGCCCTATAGCTTATAAATCATCAGAAATATTTGGGTGGTGGGACATCCAAGAAGTAGAAGCACACTAATAGGGAGGTTTTATCATTCAATCTACCTTGCTTTGTGTTTCAATCACAATTACATCAGATTTTTAAGAATTGTGGATTACTGAATTAACATTTTTGAAAAATAACCAAAATAACCACGAGTTAAAATACTACAGAAAAGTTTCACTGTTTATAATTTTTTCTGCCACAGAAAATAATCAATATCCACGTTGATTCAAGCCAAGATATGTCTGGATGTGTATTAATTTCCTTCAGGAAAATAAACTAGAAATTACAAAGATAAAAGAAATAATAATGAAATATGGAAATAACTACAGATTTTGCACATTGTCATTATATAATGGACATAATGAAAATAATGACATTACATAATTAAATCCAGGTGGAAAATGACCTTCCTAGACCTCCCTTCAAAATTAAGATTTTTGACAGTCATGATTAATGGAAACATGCACTTTGCATGGTTTGTAAACCTGAAACATCATTGTACATTTCAGTTTATAATTTATCCCATTATCTGCTTCTCCATGCATGAAGGTCAGCTGTACTGGCATAAAGTAGCAGTGAAATCCACAGGCTTTGAAAGGTTGTTCTCACAGATTTTTCAATTATTTTTCATGAGGAAATAATTTTGCCTACTTTTTCCTTAGAAAGATGACAATCTAAAAGAGGAAAATTTTAACAGCAGTAATTGCAATATTCTTATTATTCTCATATGTCTTGTATGTCTTTTCAGAGCAAACAAAATAGGACTGGAAAAAAAAAGATTTTTCAGGATTCCTACCCGCAATATTTCTTCAATGCAGCTGTTATCTCCTGTTCCACTGTCCTGTAAATAAAATGAGAAGACATTTTTTAATGAGAAAAATAATTATTTTTGGTTTTCTCATTATATAATGATGAGGAACATTATTTTGTTTATGTTTTAGAAAGAAATAACAAATATGTCTGAGGACATGGTTGTCACATGAAATATATTCTGACCCCTATTGCAGTTTCAAAATAAGGCCAAGTCTTCCCAACATCTGAAAAGTTGCACTGCTTAAAATTCTCAAATTATTTCCCATTAGCACCACAAGAAGATGCAATATTTACTGTGTTTACATATGATTGCAACATATTTGTATAAATTTTTAAGACTTTGTTCACACCACTTTTGGGTGTGGTTTCTGCAGTTTTGGCTCTACTGTGTACGAGTAACCAGAAGCAAAGCAGTTATTACATGTACCTGGATCCAGTGTGCATTTATTTATATTAAATAAATAACATCTCTCCACATCCTTTGTGCAGCAAAGCTCTGCAGTGACACTGTCTGTGCACAGCCTGATGTTGTATAGGGTAGAGGCCCCTGTGCTGCTGAGGGGAGAGCTGCAAGATTGCAACACAGGCAGCAACACTGAGCAGTCCTGAGAAGCTGTACTTCCTAAAATGCTGACTATGAGCCCATCCAATGCATTGTGGGACTGAGGGTGCCAAGGAATTAGACTCTCCCAAGTATGACTCACTCCAGAGCCACTCTGGAGAGGGGAAATCAGAGATTTGGCAGGGCAGCTATTCCCCTGCAGGAGCCATCCAGATGGTGCCTCACCTCCGTGCTCAGTCTGGGTGTTCATTGGGACCCAAATTTCTGCCAGCAAGGACGAGGCAGCGTGAGACACATACCTATACCCCCACTCTCTCCAGCCTGCCCTCTGCCCACAGCTTGCTCGTGCTGCCCAGCACAACTGGGAAGAGAGGAGCACACTCAGATGGAGGTACAGGTGTGGAGGGTGTGCCCATCTCCTACACCTCTCCACAAGATACAGGTGGCTGCTGCATCCAGCAAGCTGTCTGGGGATTTCCTTCACCACACCATACTCCAAGACAATCCCCCAAAGAAAGGTTTTCTTCTTTTGGCAGAACAGCACTAACTGACGAAGCAGGGGAGTGGGGCTTGAGGTCTTCCCATGCAGGAAAGGGGGATAGAAAAAAACCCATCTGGTAATTACTGTACCCAAAGAACTAGCAGAGAGGTGAGCTTGGTTTTCTCTCATTTTCAACAAACACCTGGATGGTCTGAATTTTCAGGTGTGCACCTGGAGATATATCAAAGCATTTTGTTCTTACAAACTGCTGTGCTCTTCTCATCTGGAAATAAGACTTCTCTACTGTATCTGTATTTGTGCACCAAAAAAAAATCACCATTTTTTGAGATTCCTCTGTGCCTACTAAAGCCAAATGATTGCACTGACCATTTTGTGCAAGTCCTGGACACTTTTACCACCACTCCCCAGTGTGAGCTGAGGGACTCAGGAGGTCTATGTCTTCAGCTGCCTAAAGCCCACCAGCTGTAACCGAGGTCAGAACAACAGCCATGCATATGCAAAAGAACAATTTATGTTTTCTAATTTCTTATGGCTGTTATTTCATGCCAATTCATAGAAAGTCGTAAGTGCTTTATTGTCTGCACTCCTGCTAAATCTTTGCTGAATATGGCCCTTGATTGTTAAACAAATGAATCACATTTACTCTTCTTGGTGAAACACAGTCCATCAGCTTTACAGTTCACTACAAATAACACTGCTGATTTCAAAGGCAAAGGTACTAAACATGTGGTGAAGTCAGACTTTGGAGAATTACTCATATCTGATATATGGATGCTGATGAGAAGCTGCAGCCCTGAGCAGATGGCCTTGTTCCGACCTCAGTCCTGCCCCTGAGGAGCTGCACAGCACCATGTGGGATATTCCTGTCACAGGAGCAGGAGGACAAGTGTTCATGCTGCCAGTGAACCTAGCAAGATGGAGAGAAACAACAATCTCTGGATATTTAATAATTTAAAAATTCATATTAGATAATGGCTATTTCTCTCTTCTCTGTGGGTTTCCATCTATTATTTCCTTTTCCTTCCCCAAGCCCCAGTCTATTCACTTGTTATCCCACTAGCAGCAGTGGAGAGGGTAAAGCCCACACCATGAGTGCCTTGTTTAGAGAGCAACAAATTTACTGCCATCCTTCAGTTCTCTGTTCTAGTCTATTGCCATCTTACAGAAGAAGGGATGAGATGACCATACCATCTTTTGCTGCATAGAATACATTGAACACAAGATAAAATGATGATCTCTCTTTCTCTGTAAGGATAAAAATACTAAATGTGAATTTGGCAACAGGCTATTTCAGACTAGGATTAGGAACAAGTGTCTGTTACAAAATTCAACAACGCTCCTAGAAGTGTAGTGAAATAAGTCTGCAAATCCTCATGAGCAAGATATTTTGCTTTCTGTAACCCAGAAATAAAACTTTAGCTTTTCTTTCTAGCCCATAATCTGTCTGGGCAGGAAGTAAAAACCTTTTCACATCTCTCTCTCAGTATCATGACACAGCCTTTTAAAGGGTGAAAAATAAGATAGAAACACAAAACCAAAGTCAATCTATGCAAAACTGATACAATATTTGGGGAAAAAACCCTCTATTTCTGTATTTTCCTCTTTGTTTTTCATCTTCTGAGTGCCAGATATAAATTTCTTAATTCATTTTTGCTTTGAATACTTTCAAAGATCTTAACATTACTGTTGATATCAAACTTTCTAGGACATCCACTACAGCTCTACTGACGTTACAGAAGAACATGGAATCTGGCAACCTGAATTTAACTTTGTGGATGTAGTTTAATTAAAAAAAAAATTATATAAGCAAGAGCTGGTAAAGGTTTCTTGAAATCTGAATTAAAAGAAGGGATTGCAGTGGCTGCAGGGAACGAGCAGAGCCCTTGACACGCTATTCGCTTCGGTGGAGCTCCCCATCCGAGCACTATTGCGCTGGTGCCGGCTGTGTGACGCAGCCCCTGCGTAAGGCTGATGTCGGCAGTGCTGGCAGGCTCTGAAAAGCAGTCCCTGCACCCTCTCAACAGCCACGGGACACTTGTGCAATAAACGTTTCAATTATAAAAAAACAAAAACAAAAAAAAAACCAAAAAAACCAAAACACCAAATAAAGATTTTGAGGCTGCTGTTGCAAACTAGGCTGAGGAGCTAGCTCCCCTGTGTTTGCTCTGACACTGATGAACCCGTCTCGTTTGTCTCCCTTTCTGTTTTGCCATCTGTCATAACAAACTTGCCTCACTGAACCTCCAGCGGACCATCAGCGAAATGATGGCAAGTCTTGGGGAACTGTCAGGGAGAGCGGCTCAGCCTCTTCCCCCTGCGATGCTGTGCCCATTACCTTCGCCACTCAGGCAGCAGAGCCTGCAGAACGCCCAACATCTGCACGGGCGGGCGCTGCCGCGCAGGCTGCGGGAGGATGCGAGGAGCTGCCGCCGAGGATAGCGGCAGCGGCTGCTGGAGAAATAGCCGGGAGCGTCGTGCTGCTGATAACGCGAGCAGCTAATTACCATGCAAAGCACAGAGAACTGTAAGAAACAAGGCTGACTAAAGGCTACATCGAATTCCTGGGAAACGGGATGTCATTTCAAAAAAAAGCTACCTCTGTGCAAATTTTATTTCAGAGCGTTACTTTATTTTTTCTTCCCTTGCCAAAAGCTTTCACATGGAGATATATAAAGAAACCTCTCTGAAAGGAATTGCCTATCTTGTGATACTTTCCCCTCCTTTCAGATCTTTATGTTGAGGGTAGAAAAAAAAATCTTCCACGAGTATCTATTTCTGTTTTAGCCCAAGAGATTTTTATGGTACAAGCTTTTGGTGCTGTCATTATTTAGACTGTGCTAGGTGCTTTAACAAAGTGTCCAGAAGTTTTTGCATTTTTGTGTCCAGTATCAATTGAGCATGAGAATGATCTCCAGAAGCCTGAAGTACATACTCATCCTCTTCCCCTCAGTGGGAGCCAGGCTGGTTGTGTCACCTCCAACCAGCAGCATGACAGCACCCCATGTCTGCCCCATGCTACACAGGCACGGCACAGCACTGCTCACTGTGGGGCTGCAGGATTTCCCTTGGGGCCTAAGGGGAAGCTTCAGGCTCTGAATGTTGGCAGGCAATAACCTAAATCCATGATGAAACAAAATAGGAAAAAAAGAGGAAAAAAAATCCCACAATGATGGACCTTGATCTGAAAGTGTATTAGGAATGTTTTTTTGCCAGGCAACACACACACACAACATTTTCTAGGCAATCCATTTGCTAGAAAGGAACATACAGTATGAAGAAGTAAACTCCTTATCTTTTTAGTTATCTGTAAGTGTGGCTTCTACCGGTTGGGTTCAGGAGAAGCATTACTCTCAACAGTTTCCCTTCAGTCATTTCTCTAAAGAGATCTTAACACATTCAAGTTGTGGAATTTGCTGGAATTTAACAGGGTTTCATGCCTGAGATTGGAGATGTGATTTCTGGGAGTTCTGTAGAAATATAGCCAGGCTGTGGCAAGGAATTTTGGGGAGGTGTCACTTGCAGATGCACAGGAAGGGTTTTTAGACAATTCAGGGCTTAACTTGTACTTGCTTCCTTACATGAGCTACATCCTTCAAAATGCTCTTTATGGAGTGGTTGTGCTGAACACACTGCTCTGGAGAGTAAAGGGAGGGCTTTCATTGAACCTCATGAAAGGTGGGCTGGTTAAAAGATTAGACCTCAGCCTAGTTAAAAACTTACCTTTTTGCCCCTTTTGTAATGTTTTCATTCTGATTGGGGACCTGGGGGCAGGCTACCCACTTGTTGATTTTATCCCTTTGGCTCTGCTCCCTTTCAAAATGCAATTTTGAATCACTACATCACTACCTTAAAAATTAAATTTTAGGAAGCATTCTTCAATTCAGTTGAGAAATCAAGATTTGATCAGCTCAAAATACTTCAATGAGAAATTTTAAGAAATATAATCTATAGTCATAGAATAAGATATGGCCTAAATCAAGAAGTCATTAGACCAAAATATTAAATGTTTCTCTCCAAATTTGGGCATTTTTTACTTTAAGGAAACATTTTCTTCAAACAAGAATGAAAATGGGTTCAATCAAAATCAACATAGATGCAGACATTTTCAGTTCTGATAACCTGGATCAACCCATAGAAAAAAGACTAAGTAGAAAAAACCAGAACAGAATTAAAAATGGTATTTATCTTTTTTTTCTTCTCCCTCTTTAAGAACAATGTCATTTCAATCCTGATGGGAGATGTGAGACCTACCAGCAATGTTTCCACCTACCTTTAGAGGGATAGACTTCAGGGAGCCATGGCACACTGTAGTCACCCTCATTTCGCCGGATGGCATTAGTAATGCTTGTGCCTTCAGCGAAGAAGACTCCTAATCTCTCCCTGAGGATGCAGGCAAGCAGGGCTGAGCTGAGTAGGGTTACACCAAGGAAAGAGACATAAAGAGATGGCCCAGGAAGCTTGATTTGCTGTTCCTGATATTTGAAAGCTTTACTTTGCACTCATGCTATGCCTTACCACTAATTGGAGTGCCAGTGGCCATGGTCCATTGATAAAGTAGTTTTCTCCTGTGCTTTGCATTGCTGTGAGTAGGAACGGTTTCACTTTTACTATGAGGAATTGCTGACACTTCTTTAGACACAGAGAAGTGCAGGAGGGAGATGGGAAAGAAGACCTCCTCAAGGTCTGTGTCAGAAAGTGTTGCACTAATTAAAGCCATTAAATCCATCTATCTCACAGTCACTGTTAATAAAGTGTTACCTTTAATAAACCCAACTCTTTTGAAATGGAGCCATCATATTTTTTATGGGGATTTTTTTTCCTATCAACAGATATTGCAACACTGTTCTTGGTTCGAAAGGGAAGAGGAGTAGGTTTAAAAAATATTTGATTTCAAGAAGAAAAAAAAAAGGAAATGATGAAAGTCATCCAGATTTGCTTTAATGAAAGTATCTGTCTGTACTAACTGGGAGCCTCACTGCAACTGGAATATCATGACACCTTAGTTTTGTACCAGGAAGAGGAATATGTCCTGGCTAATCAAATAAGATGAATACAAAATATCTGTACATAGAGAGAAATACCAAATGATCCAATAGACTTACCATGCACACTAGGAAGGAGAAGCAAGAGCACATTCTGCTCTTGATGAATGACACTCTCCCAGAGCAGGGTGCTCAGCAGCTCTCCCACTACTGAGGCAGAACAGCAGCTTGCAGAGCAAGACCCTCCAGAAGAATGGAGAGGAGTTCATAGAGCCCTAATCCAGAGTATCACAAGCCTTAGGGTGTGCTGGCCTTACCTGCAGACCAGAGGCTCGGGATGGTGTCAAGGTGAAGATGGATGTACAGTGGATGTGTAAGTAAAGCCATTCACCACGTTATATTGTTTTTAGAAGAGCAGGGAAATTATGTTAAGAATGTAACTCCTCCAATATGTGCCCATGGCTTGTCCCAGAGCTTGAGACATCTCCTGTCTGTGTAGTGCCTGGCCTGAAGTAAGTGTTGAAAAGCCAGGGCCAGAAAGTGATACGATGCTGAAGGGCTGCCATGTGGATGGCTGCTGGGAGATTCACCAGGACTTAAGACTCCTACAGCCCAGTCTGGAGGGGATTTCAAAGGGCTGGGTCTGGCCATGTGTTGAGAGGTCATCAGACTGATGAGATGGTCTGAGTCCAAGTCTCAGTGTCCACACCACAAAAAATCAAGACAATTACAGGCCAAGAGCCCTTCTTAACCCTCCCCACTCTCTCCACCCCTAAGGGTCATTGAACAATCAATGGCAGGAGCTGCACCGGTAACATTTCATCTAGTAAAAGATGTTTGAGAGCCTCAAATGAAACCTGCTGGCAGATCAGTGGAGTGATTTTACAGGCTTTTACATTATATTAATAAAAATAAAATTCCAAACATGCCAGAATTACACCGTGACCCAGAACAATAAAGTGAAGCTATAATGGAGATGAACTGCATTGTTCTATTAATAAAATATAAAGGTTTTATTGTTATTGGGAAAGATTGATTGTATCAAATCAATACCATGTCGCAGCATATTAATGTTTTTCTTCACTAATGAAAAAACAGGGCCTGATGTGATTACACTGTCTTACTACCCATTTGAAATATATAATGGGCTGGTGATAATGAAGATTGCAGCTTGCAATTTTACTCCTTGCTAGATGCTTGATCCTGGGGAGGTGCTGAGTAAGTCACCTGTATTTTCAGAGAAGTCAGCAGGAGAGGAAGGAAACTAACATATATGAAAATGCTGTCAAAACCCCCCGAATGGACTCCACTGTCCCTGCTTCCCATCAAAAAACTGGAAAAAGCCACAGGGGACCTCTGGAAAAGTCTTCAGACTACTACATATTCTGCAGCACTCTATGCATGCCCAAAGCATATCAAGTGACTACTGCTTCACACCGTGGTGTGTTTGTCAGGAAGTTTCCATTATGGACACCAGAGTCTTTTGGTTTTGCAGCATGAAAGGCTTTTTAGTCGAGACACAGGCTTCTTCCCTCAGCCTGTGCAGTGCTTCAACAGCCCACCCAAGGACCCTGCCCTGAGATCGACAGAGATCACTTTTTCTCCCCATTGGATGCCTGTCCTCTTTGCTGCACAGATGGCCAATTACTGTCAACTGGAATGTGATGCTTTTAGTGATGTGGACATTTGATGGCTGGGACCTGGACTGAGCCTGATCGATTGCATTTAATATATTGTCTGTGTTTGTCTGGGGAGAAAATATAACATCTGTATAACAGCAACAGTTGGAAAAACAGGTATTATGGAGCTGTTGATATTTTTTTGAGTTTTAACATGAATTTAACATCAGTAGTATAACACTCAATAAATTAAATGGATTACTTTGCCAAGAGATCCTTTAAAAGTGTTAATTAATGATAAATCAATAAAAACTATTCAACATGAAAATCAATTACATCCCTGTTTACATTATTTAACTCCAAACATTTCTGTTTTGTGTGCTTGTAATTAGCAAGCTATAAAAGATGCCATAAATAGGCGCATAATGAGAGGAACTGTTTATAAATGATAATTGGTATTCACTCCCACTCAGCTAAAGGTTACATGATTACAAACTGTTGCACAGAAAGGGTTAAACCCCTTGCAGACAGAAGGTTTTAAAGTACACAGCTCTGGAGAAATCTTTCCCACAAAAGGCCCCCGATAGAAGAAAGTCCCTGTACATGAGTGCTGATGGAAAGAGTAACATCTACCAGGTGTTCCTTAAGGCCAATTTACATCCATTTAGAAACACTGCATGAGGAAAAAATCTACCCTTTGGGCAGTGGTGGAGGCAATAAGAAAGGGAACCTTGCATATGGAATTCAATGTTAATAAAAATCATCATCCAAACAACATCTCTAAAAAGTCTAAAGGAAAAATATTAACAGCAAAATGCTACCAAAAATCTGGATGACCATCCTCTTAACAAAGCTGAGAACAGGACAAAGGACACAAGGGTGTTTTATGTCATGATGGGTGACAAGGATGTTGCTCTACCCAATACCTCCTTCAAAGATTAAGACCAAAGGCTTTCACAGAGGGCTAAAAGAGGATTACATGATCTTCAAGCAGCAGCCAAAAGCCCAAAACACTGAGCAACAGCCTGTATCTCCAGAAGGTAACACTGGATTATTTCCCATAACACACAGAGATGAAACAACTTTCCTGGGAAGACCAACCTCTCATTAATCCCTAACGCTTGAAAGCAGCCTTCTCAGTTTTAGAGACTGATACCTGATTTAAACTCAACAGGTGAAAACCCCCATGATCTGGAGACCAGAGGCTTTCTGCTAATGGCTTTTGCTAGTCTAAGGATGTCACCAACATCTGACTGTTTTGGCTTTGACAGTGTCTCCTCCCCAGGAAAATAAATCTCAGCCTTTCACTATAACTGCTGTTGTGAGGGCAACAAGCATCAAGAACCCTTGACTGAACAGGTCTGACCAGTGATAAAGCCAGCAGAGTCAAAAAACCTATTTGCAAATCCAGAGCTAGACCATTTTTCTACATTGCCTGGGCATAGGTGATGCATACTTCCTTTCCTTTCTGGAATGTGATTTAAAACACCTACATTGCACTGCTTTCCCTGACTTGCACAGAATACAACTGCTTCACAGAATACATGGACCAGAATTGGAAGTCTGGAAAAAAGAGTCTATTTTGTGTAAGGAAGAGAGCCTTACATGGTTCTGATAATGATAGCTCAGTCTCATTGCTAAGAATGCAAAAACATATTCTGGTCATGGCAATTATGACCTGGACACCTATTTACCCAAGAAGGTTATAATTTGCTATTGAAAACCCAAAGCATTATCAATGAAGAAAACCAGTTGTATATATCTGCATCTTTAAATCAATCCATTGATGCCTCTGGTCAGCTCAGGTGGATTCTCTTAAAATCCACACAGAACCTGATAAATAGCACAATTCTTCAAGCTGCAGTGAAAACCTCGGCAGAATTTCTTGTGCTTTCAGAATTCCTGAAAGTCAAAAAAAAAAAAAAAATCCAGCTATACTGTGGTCACTGACAGACTGATGGGAACACATTCACTGCAGAACTACTGAAACCAGTACTTTCTAAAGGTATTGCAGTTAATAGGACACATAAAATTTCAACTAAAATGTCAGAGCTGGATGTCTTAGATCTCACACATGTAAGTTACTTCCAGTTAAAAATGTACATGACACTGTGTATACATCAAGGTATAAATATATGTACCTAGGTATACACATGCATGTATGTATGCACATGCCACACAAAAAAACTCTGCAAAAGTTTCCTGGAAATGCCCAAAATAACCAAACAAAGTGTCAAATCTTATCAACAGTAGCCCTAATATGGGAATCAATAAGTTCAGCAAATCTATAAAGTTGTACAATAGAGAAATACCTTTGTTATTTTTCCTGCTCTCTCTTTCCCAAATCCTACTGAAAAACATTTTACCACTGATTCACTGCAGGCCCATATCAGTGCTCTTTGCTGGGAGCTAGGCAGGAGCCAGGCACTATGCTATCCCTTACCTCCCCAGTGAAGGTATCTCTGCACCTGTGAAACCATCCATCCCAAGGAGTGGCAGCCTCCCAGCACTTGTCCCTGCTTTCTTGTGGGCTCCATGACAGCTCTACTTTCTGAGCAATTACAAAGACCAGGAGCAGGAGAACAAATGATGTCCCAGGTTTGGGGAAGGGTTGCAGGTAGTTCCCAAGTAGTTGCATGGTACTTGTTAACATTTTTTGATGGAAGCCACACTTATCCTTTGATCTTGGAGGACAAAAGGTTAGCTTTAAATTATCCTAGATCTTTTGGCTTTCACTCTTCTTTTCATATACTCTCAAGTTGTCTGCTTTTAAAGGGGATATTGCATCTGAACGTCACAATGCTTTCCGATTTTCTTTTTGCTGTCACTGTTACAAGTAACAGTGAAATAAAGAAAGTAGAAAGAAAAGTGGCCTCAGCTTTCCCTGATTTTTTGTCCTTGGAAGAGTACGCTTGTCCTTCCACATTTCCCACCTGCTGGCATTGAGCTCTCCTACACAGCTAATGCACCACCATGTCTTAGAGGGGTTTACAAGTCTTCACAAAAAGGTTATGTTGCCCTTAGGTTTAGTTTGGGTTGATTTCCAAAACTTTCGCTAGAAAGCTTCAAAAAGCCCCTTTTTTCCCACTTTTTTTTTTTTTTTTTCCTAAATCCTCCACTTAAAAACAGGTTATTTTGTCTCTGGAGAAAGAAATGTTCAGTGTAGCCCCATCTCATTTTAAATGGAAGCTAAATGGAGAGAAAATCCCTAATACTGCTTACAGACATTTCCATCTAGGTCAAGTACAACAAATCTGCATCTTTGAGCAGCAGAGCCAGCTCTCTGTTGAAAATGGCAGGTCTTGTGGCACCCTGAATTACAAAAACACATACAGAAAACAGGAGTGCAGTTGGAAAGACTTTAAGCTGAGAAGGCGCATGCTTCCCTTTTGTTTTGTGATTTTGATGAATTTATTTCTGTAGCTTTTATTCATGTTTCAGGGCGTTGAATCCTTTAAACTTGTTAGTATTTCCCCCTTTTTATTGTTCTCTGCTACCTTTTGCTGTTTTATTTTATTCTTTTGCTCCCCAGTGTACCTGAAGGTAATGCAGTCCTGGGCCTATTACCCTCAGTCTCTTTGATCTGGCAGTGGATATCAACAAAGAAGTTATTTGTTCTCAACACATTAAACCCTTCTGTGTAGCTTTTTACAAATTCTGTTATGCAACTTTGATAGGGCCTGGAATGAGTTGTCAGGTACCGAAAGGCAGGGGAGCACAAAGACCTCTCCGAAAGCCAAGCTATGAATGGTGTCATCTTGCTGTTTCACTTTCAAAGGTGGCTCATAGGGGTTTGCTGAATAGGAGTCGTTTGACAGCAGACATCTGAATTTGTATCACAGTCTCTAAGACACCTTTATAAGAATTTTGAATATCTTAGTTGAGTCCTGAGGATCAAAGCTTCCTATGTAATAAACCTATCATGGGTTACTCAGGGAGATTTTCAGCACTGGTAACAATGGCAGCTGATTTGCTTCACATAAAAAGCTACCAACAGAATGTAAGGGTTGTGATCAATACTTGAACTAGCAAGATAAAAATCTATCTGATACTCAGGAATTATATTATGGTCTCATAATTTACTTTATAAACTATCTCCTATAATTTGAAGACACATATGCATTAAATGTTGCTTGAAACACATTAAATTTTGATTTTTCAAATCAGAATACTAGAATAGTAAGTAGAATTGGCAGCATAAATGAATATAATGAACAAAACACAAAAAGCTCTTGGCTGGCTTTTGTATATAGCATTAGAAACAGAGAAACACACATTGTTTTACAGTGAACTACATTAAATATATTTGTTATGGGTTTGAAATACTCCAAATTATTTGTTATGGATGAGAGACGATGCTCAGCATTTATGATATATGATATCACATTGTCATCAATTGTCATGCTTTGTTTATAAGACTGAATAATTTGTAATCATCAGATTACTATGTTTAGTCTGTACTCTATTTTTTTCAGAGTGTGTATTAAACAGATTAGATCCTTGTATCTTTTATTTATTTGTTTGTTTACTAAGGGAATGGTGATGTTCATTCTCCTGAGAATTAACTATTTGGTGAAGGGTTTGGAGTTTCAGGTCCTGGTTCTTCTTGGAGAGAAGGGAAAGGTAAAACTTCACCTGGGCCTTGATTTTTATTTGTGTGCCCATATTGCCACGTAAGAACATCAGGCAATAAGACCAGAGAAAAATGGAGATGCAAAGGGCTACATATATTCTACAGGCTTCCTTCAGCTTTCTGGCTCCCTCTCCTCCGCCATACTTCCAGTAGCATTTCCTGAGTGTTTTATGTGCAGATACCACTCCAAGTCCCTTGTAGCGCATTTTTATATTAGGGGAGGTAGAAAATGAGGAAGCCCCTCCAAAACATGGATTGTCCTGCACCATTTGCAGCAACAGGTATTTTGTGAAGAACAGAATAAAATGTTCTTGGCAAAAGCCTCTCTTTTTCATGATTCTTTTTCTGCTGGAGAAATACAACTATGAAATGAGATACTCTAACAAGGGTTGCAGGCATGGACTTTTAACTGTTTCTGTGCAGGGGAAGGCACAGACCTGGCAGTCAAGAACTGGCTGGTCACTGTTGCCTCTACCTTATGGGGCTACTGGGAAAATCCACACCATAGAGCAGCTTCTGCCTAATATAAATTTTATATACATTTATACTAGAAACACAACAGGATTTTAAATACCTGCAGTTGGGAAAACAGTTAACAGTTATGGGCTGAATACCTGTATCACTTTGTCCATGGGGACTGTATAGACAGGGCAGCACACATCACCCACAAGGGTCTCGGGCTCTGTAGGGTGGCAGTGACCCCTCACTCACTGCCCAGCTGCCTTGTTGACAGCCCCTATATATAAATTCAAGATACTATGGGATTGCTCCTTCCTAGAAAATAATTGCAAAATCAAACCACTGCCTTTGAGAAGGTGTGATATTGGCTCATTTGCTACCCAGAATAACTCTACCTCTAAGCTAAAGAAGAAAACACCAGCAAAAATGGGACAGAAGCCAAGCTTACATTTCCATTCTTATCTCTCTCTACCGATACTCTCTCAGAGGTCCCTGCTTGCATAGCAGCTGCTGAATTGCTACAGTTTACTGTCTAGCATATTAAAATAAACTAGCAATGATTTTGGCAATTTGCATAAACAGTTGATGGACCTCTACAGCAGCGACAGAAGCTCTTCATCTGTGCCCACCTGTGCATCAGACCTCTCAGCCTGTACAAGAACTAACCATAGCAGAGACTGCTGTGTGAACCTACCCAAAGCCAACCATTGTGTCACATTAGGGTTCAGAGCTCAATCAAAGCTCTACCAACACAAAAGATGTGACTTTTGAAAGTGGTTTATCCTGCTATTTGATCAGATGGAAAGATTAAATCACAGAATCACAGCCAGCCCTCTGATCATTGTGGTCCTCCTCTGGACTTGCTCCAACAGCTCCATGTCCTCCCTGTGCTGGGACCCCAGAGCTGGATGCAGTGTTCCAGGTGGGGTCTCACCAGAGCAGAGCAGAGGGAGAATCCTCTCCCTTGCCCTGCTGCCCACACTGCTTTGGATGCAGCCCAGGACATGTTTGGCTTTCTGGGCTGCAAGCTCACATGTTGAACTTCTCGCCAAGCAACACTCCCAAGTTTCCTTCTCCTCAAGGCTGCTCTCAATCCATTCATCCCTGTTGTGCTTGGGATTGCCCTGATCCAAGTTTGCACAGCCCCACCTCTCAAGCCTGTCAAGGTCCTTTTGGATGGCATCCCTTTCCTCCAGCACACTGCTGCCAACACACAGCTTGGTGTTGACAACAAACTTGCTGAGGGTACACTCAATCCCACTGTCCATGTCACCAACAAAAATGTTAAACAGATGTCTTGACTGATAATAGTCTGCAATAATGTGCATTTTGCATGCATGCACATTACCATGAAGGCTTGTATATCACTTCACAATCTAGATATGTACTAGTATATATAACTTTAAATACAAGAATATACAGTTCTATATGGACATCACTGTATATTTTTAGGAAGAGTAACAAAGAATACATTGTTCAGCATAAATGCACCCAGGCATAAATGTTCAGGCAGAATGCACCAAACCCCCTCTGAAAATTACAGTACCAAGCGAAACAGGAGAAGTCCTAACAAAGTCTAACACACATACACACACACTCTCTTAAAAATCTACAGTGGGTCTTTGAAAAAAAACACAAGGCCTGTTCACAAGATCTCAGATTTCAAAATCAAGCCTGCAGACATCAAGCTTTCTCAGGCTTAGTCCTTCACTACTAGATGGGAGTCAGGGCACAGCGCATGCTCCAGCAGTATTCCCAGGGCTGTCACTCACAGCAGCTGGGTCCAGCCAAGGAGGGGAGGTTTGCAAGAACTCTGTAGGAGCTCTCCAAACAGGAATCTGCCACCGGTGCCCAGAAATACCTCTATCACATTTGGGGAGGAAAAATAGCCAAGTATTTCTGTCTGCTCACCCATTACCTGCACACGGTCCTGTAATGCCTGCACATGGTGTTTCAAAATGTTCCCATAATTTATTTGCCCACAAAATATGAAACAGCTAAAATCCATGGAATAGACTGGTGGCTGATGAGCAATCTCTATAGAAATAAAAATGATAGCTAAATTTGGGGTCTCCTAAATTTAGCACCACCTCAAAAATCAATATGATATGCTGTAGAATTAGGTGTAAGAAAATACTTTCTCTTGCACACTGATACCTGCTTTAGTGTCAGCCAGACTTCTTTAAAGGCATAGAGGATGGCTTTGGAAATGGGAAGGAAAACAAGATTAAACATTCCCACGTCCTGTCATAATGACCAAACAAATCTATATGCCATCTCGTCTTACATGCTCTCCCAAAAAGTTAACTGAGTAACAAGTGCACTCCCCCAGCAAGGCAAACGAAATCTTTGACTTGTTTCACTCTTAAGGTTGGATAGCATTGCTGCTGAGCAGATCTGCTGCAGGAAGAGTGGAAGACGAAATGTAGGTGAAAGGATGGTTTGTGCTCAGTAGGGGTCTAAAATCTAATATTTGATACAAAAGCAATCTGTCTTCTGAGACAAACCATAAAAATACAATTATTATAATAGTGTATAATTTACCAAAATATTTTGACATTTTTCCAGAGATAGTCTGTTTTCTGGTATTTGCATACCTTTGACTCTAGAGTATAGGCATGTATAAGCATGGAAGAAGACAAGACAGCAAGTAATTATTTACTGATTAAGGAGTGGATGGGCTTGAAGTTTGAAACATTAGCATTCCTATTTCACCCTCATCCTTCCAGAGAAGGAAGGAGAAGACATGAAATAGAGTGTTCTCAACTCATAGATATTCTTAATTTATGGCATTAATGCCATAAATTTCTTCTCTTTGCTCTTTTGACTCACTGCCATATCCTAGGAAGCCCAGGTCAGCCATGCTCAACTCACATTTACTTTGCTGAGGTGGTAAAGGTTACACAACTCCTTTTTTTTTTTCCATTTCTAAGAGAAATGAATCCAAACTCAGCTAATTTGTATACAGTTCCAGGCAATATAAACATGGCTGGTTAGAATCATTTATATAGTATAAGCCTTTGTACTCCATACTTCACGGAAGTTAATAAGTAGGTGTCAAACTCTGAATTAAAATTCCCAGAAGAGGACACAGCACAAAGGACAATAAAAATGATTTTTAAATAATCATAGGGATAAATAGCATCCACTTCTGACAAATGTAAGTGCTGGCATAAAATGTTATTAGGCTACAGAGATTTTCTTTTGTTCAGGAAGTATGTTTTATTCTCCAGCAGTGTCATTCATCATCCTAATGAGCCCTCAAAATGTAAATTAAATAGCAAAGACTGATTCATTCAAAAACATCTTCGTGCTGTGTGTTAAACCTTTTTTCTACTTTTATCCTTATATATTGGTCCATTTTTTCATTGCAAAATAACCCCTCAGACCTTGTATGCTTTAATGACCACGTTCAAGCAAAGCATATTTTCAGTAAACACTGTTTATTCATGTCTGCTTTTGGTACAGTAATTAAAACAAAACAAAACAAACAAAAAAAGAAAACAAAAACACACCACCTCATTTAAAAATGGTGTTCTCCTTAAATTATATTTGATCCAGAAAATCTCAGGAACCTGTGCATGCATGTGGTTTTTGTTTTATTCAGCGTCACTTAGTAAAGGGAAACCCTCAATGGAAAAGGATTAGTAGAAATTTCAAGCAGCTCTAATTTACTGAACTGAATACATTAACAGCTAAGCAAACACCGTATTTTTGCTAATGGCAGGGGAAAAAAAAAAATCCAGGGTCATGAGCTAAATTAGTTCAGATTTCTTGTTATCTGTTGATAAGGACATTACACATTCTTACCAGGAATACAGAAAAGAGGTTTCATACTTGACCTGAATTTATGCATGAGCACACACACAACAACAAGAGCGACAAGGAACAGGGCTTCTCTGGAGCCCATCCAAACAAAAATGTAACAGGAATGGAAAAAAACACAGCAAAACCATGTCTAGTTTTGGTATGATTAGTCTTCAGTTATCTTGTGTCCTGCCTCATCCCTTCTCTTTCCCTTCCTTTAATGCTTCTGAAAATCATCTTCAGCTTAATTTAGGTGTATATATGTTTCTGTGTGTACAAAATGAAGATGAAAATATTAATAGAGAGAGCAAAGTTTGCCTAATGACAAGAATGATGTTATACGTAACTGCATAAACTGCACATGTAAGATTTGAAAGCCACAATCTTCAGAATAAATTACATAAAATCTTGGCATTCAGTGACATTATGGTTTTATGAGGTCAAAATGCTGGAGGGAGACACCAGGGGTTACAATGAAACCATCCAGCTGTGGAAGAGTTAAGTACATGTATGACGTCTTGCTGCCAGGGATCCAAAAAATGGCCCTAGACCAATACTACTTTTATTGCAAACCCAAAGGGAGATGAGTGATGCACTGGTGAAATTGAGTTAAGAGAGCTTAGAGACGGGGTTAAGTGTTACAACTTTTAGCTAGAATATCTTTGATGACAGGTGACCTTTTGATGGGTTTCTTCTAAAAAAGTTAAAATGGTGATTTATGAAAGTTCAGCGAAGGCTCCGTACTGCAACTGTTAAAGAGACCATACATGTAATTAGGTTAAACTCCACTGAGCAGAAAGAAAAAGAAAAAAAGATCAGTATTATGGCATGAAATATTATCACTTAAGAAAATTAAGCATCATGAACCATAGCTGAGAGAGCTTAATAAACCACCTATCATTTATCTTTGAGTGCTGATTCAGAAATCAGACTAGCATTCACAACTGCAGTGATTGATTAAAATAAATGCATACAGTATAGTAATTTATAAATGAAGACAGTAATTTACAAATTAAGTAAAGACTTTATGCCTGCAGAATAAGCTGCTGAAGCTGAAAATATATTTGAAGATACTTCAAACATACTCAACATGTCGCAAAGAGTTGCATGATGCAGCAGCTATCTGAGTTTATACTTTATTCAACAAATCTTCAAACTCAAGAGCACCTAGAAGATGAAAAGCCTGCCTTTCACATCCCTGTGCACATATGATACACCTATGTACACTACTTGAATTTTTGCTAACTACCCCTTCCATGGATACTGATGTATTTAAGTACTTCTTATTACCTAATTTTTTTACTCTACAGTCAAAACACAGATCCTTGGATCCTATATACTGCATCATATTAGAGTCTTTCCATCCAGCTCCCAAAACTGAAAGACAAAGCTGCAGAGACTCCAGAAAAATCTTCCTGTTAGACTTTAGTACACCTGAGAAGCCAGAAAAGAGAAAATGAAAAATGAAAACTCTTTATTCTGACTCTCTATCAGTCAGAAAACAGTGCATTTCATTATGGTATTATAAGAATACTGTAGAGTCACTATTTTAAAGCTCATCCACAATACCACAATTTAATAACATACTTAAAAAAGAACAGGATGTAACGGCTTTTTTATTTTTTCTTTTCTTTTTCTTTCCCTTCCCTTCCCTTCCCTTCCCTTCCCTTCCCTTCCCTTCCCNTCTGTGGAAAATGCTCCCACCTTCCCTGAGCTCATGCATCCTGTCCCTTGGCTGATTTCATTTGCTGCTGCTTGTTACATGGGAGCTGTTTGTAAGTCTGACTCTGGCAGCATTAGCTATGGCTCCTCCATTTCACTTGAGGGTTTTCTAGACTGTACAGACTCCAAAAATTACTATTACAAGGGAACTGGGCAGAAAAGAGAAGGAGTGAGAAGAAAAAAATCCTTTATATAGTGTGTTTAGCAGCTTTTGCTGTCCCAAAGTAACAAACCTCCTCCGAATATCCTTGTAGAGCACAAAGGAGTTAGAAACAAAACCCACTGAGAATGGGTAACATGTGAATGATGAAGAAGAAATAGATTTGGAGAGTGCAGAAGTGTGCAAATGAGCATTGAATATGTCAGATGACCCTTTTTTCCTTACTACAGTTGACATCGTACTCTCCTCACTTTTCCATCCTCTACTTGCATGTTTTGAAACGAGTGCTCACAGAATTAAAAACATGGATTTTGCTTCAAATAACATGCATGTAGTTAACTCAGTGATAAATTACACCTGATAATATATTTCTTGAAATAATTTAAGATGCTTTCGGTCTATACATGTCGTTTTCACTGTATCTACCCTTTATGGAAGATTTTCTGTATGTATGAATGCACACGTGCATGGTAATGACTGTAAGATACTGCAAGTATGTGTCTAATGATTCTAAGTTCAGCCAAAAAAAATATGCTGTATTATTTGAGAAATAGTTCATGACCATATAATGAAACATCCAATCACAGTGCATGGGAAGAAAATTAAGATTGTCATTAAGATTGCCATTGCCAAAATTGAGCTGCTCGTTTAGTTCTGAGGACTTCATTTGCAATTAATTTTATCCAAAACAGAGAAGTAAGCTGAAGGCAAAAAGCAGGTTCTGTCCCCAAAATATTTTGCAATTGAAATGGACTCAAGGAACGCCATGCACAGAGAGGAACAAAACATACCAGAGGACTGAGTGGGCTGGGGACTGGCTTGGATTTGTCAGCCTTTCTACAGTTTGCTTTTAATAAACAAACACCTTCAGTGGATGCTGCAGGCTAGATGAATTCCCTGGAGATCCTGAGTAAGGAAAGAGGTGTGACCTTGAGGGTCATTTCATCAGAGCTCCATTGTCCATGGTGACAGGTAGAAGTGTCCCCACTGGAGCAGGGAATTCAGTTCATGGGACTAGTGAAGAAGAGGACAGGAACAAGCTTCTCAGTGGCTTTGAGGGGGGAAAAGAAGATATGTAACTTTGATCTGATAAATAAGAAATGGGCTGAGGTTTCCAGTGGTCTTTGTGAGGGGGGTTTGCAAGAGCAGAATGAAAATACCTTGCCATAAGCCAGGAGATGAGACACACCAAGCCAAGAAACTGGCAGGGCTAGATGTGGTCTGTGAAGGCAGGACCCTCAGAAAGCATGAATCAAAGAGAAGCAGTACCTGGGCTTGCTCTCAGGTGCAAAAGGTAGAGAAGAAGGGAAAGACTCATATTGGTGCTGCAATAACTCCAGCTGAAGTACATCAGAAACATCATTTTTCTCCTGGCTGATTTCCACTCACTCCCTGACTGCCCAGGCTTTTGTGAAGTAGTTACATGATTTAATAAAAAGCACAGTTTTGTCACAGAGCCATTAGCAATCTGAGTCTCTGATATCTCCACCCTTGTTGAGTGACAGGTCGTTCATTGGGAAAATTCATTTTTCTCCTAGACATGACAGTACATGTGGCAGAATCTGGCCCTTTTTAACATAACACTGATAAAAGCAAAAGCATTTCTAACTTTGGCTGCAACCCAGTCCTACAGTCATGCTCACAGGTTCGTGCATTTCATTAAAGGTGATGCATGAAATCACTTAATGTACTTGACTCTTTTAAATACCTTGACAGAGAGTTAAGTGAATTATGAGTTGTTTTTCTGTATAAGAAAGAGCCATATCTGAATATACACACTCGTGTGGTGTTAAATTCATATGTATGCAATTAAGAGTAATTGTTTTTACCAATTTAATTATGTGACTCTTGTACTAAATATTTCAGATGAAAAATAGGCAAGAGAATAAACAAAATGGTATCAAATAGCCCACTGCCTGAAGGCTGTAAAAAACAATCTATACAGAGACTTTTAAAAATACAGGCAGTATTTTTGATAAAATTATGTGCCAGTTCAAGAGCCACTTTTCTTCTTCAGCACACAGAGTCAAGTCCTGGAATTCATGACCACTCAAAGCCTTTAATGAAACTTGAGCACATTAGTCAGAATAACCTAATCGCTCTGTCTTTGAAGATAAACTCCCCTTTTCTTGCTCATTCCCCCATACACAGAAATGCAGAGACACTAGAAGTGTCATCATCATGTAAGACACTTGCTATTAAATCTATTCTCAATACAAGGCTGACCTGAGGTATGTTTCGGAAATCTTTCTCTTTGTCTGCTCTAATCCATCAGAATCCTTTCAGGTAGAACTACTGCATTTATACATCAAAACTGTATTTTTTAGGTAAGGCTGTCACTTTTAAGGCATGCATCTTTTCAGGAAAATGTCAGGGATGTTATACTTGGGTGTCCTTCTGCCCAAGAGGCCAACAGAGCCTGAACAATGAAGCAAACAAGACAGCTAATCAATAGCAGTCACAGCACTATTTTTTATCCCCCAACATCTTCATTTTCAACTTGGTACACATCATTACAATAGGAAAACAGGACAGTCAATCTCCATTAAGTTCAAGCACTGCATGAAAGAATTAATTTGGCTGCCTTAAAAATGATGATACAACTGCATGCCCTTAAACCTTTTAAATTTATACTAAATTTACAGAAAATACTTGGATAGGCAGATTGGCTAGATGTGAAGGGAGGGGCATATTGACTTGTTTTTTCCCATTGGCACCATGTATTTCTTACAGTGATGATTTCTCTGAGCATTGGAATATACCCTGTAAATTTTTTTTAAGGCTTTAGTATAAAGCAATTTCACAAGTACCTGTGTAACTAATCAGATTGAAGGTTCATGATGCCAATTTCTCAGAAGTATGTCAGTGGCACTGAGTCTTGTTGCTAGCTCTAAAATATAACCTTTAGATTTGGGATTTTCAAGGAGCCCAGGGATTTAGTTGTCCATAAGCCATTCATATACGAGTGATGATGTCCAAATTCCCTTTGGCTATTTTGAAAAATCCATTTCAAGCAACTACTCATTTTCACATTTAATTTGAGTTCAAAGCAGTCAAAGTTATGATTCTCCCCCTCCTCCACACGGACTGCTTTCAGTATCTGGCACTGAGCACTGACCTTATGTCATTTGCACCTGTATGCATATATGCATATGAATACACACGCAAATGCATAGAGGCAAAACCACCAAAATGAGCTGGCATATGGCAGGAACCCTTGCTGGTGCTCCGACACATATGCTGGCACTTGCCACAGAGGGAACGGGGTAGAAATGAAAAGCATGCAGGGATTTCTAAGTCTGGCTCCCCATACATCTGTTAACATCCTTTTATTTCCTGTATTTAACGGAGAATTGCACACACAACTTGGTCTAGTACAACCTTTCAGCACCTGGCACACTAAACTGCAGGGGGAACATTCTTCAGACAGCCAGCATCAAAATCATTTTGTGTTCAGGGCTATTTCGAAGCAAAACTGGGTAGTCTTAGAGTTACTAATTATGATGTAGTTCTGCTTGGTCAGACATCCTGATTTTAACTGAAAGTGAAGAAATCCATTCATTTATAAATAGCACCATGTTTCAAAATTTCAGCCAATTTTGAATCCATTGGTACATAGATTTTTCTTTTGTTTTGGGGAATTAAGCAGTCAATACTCAGTTTATAGACATGAACTTTGTGAAACAGGACTTAAAAGAAAATGTGACAAGTGTTCCTGTCAGAAAATCTAATCTAGATCTGCAGTATATGCAGTACTTTCTGGTGGTACTTTATTTAAAAATTTCAAAATATACGTGATTCTCAGCAGATTTATAACTGTGACATTAGAGATACAAGATAAGCAAATAAGACAAAACTTATCAGTTCTTTGGAGGAGCAGCACAGCAGGAAAGGCCTCTGGGAAAGAGTATTGCAGCATTTGGAGAGTAAATCTCCATCATGTAACAGCCATTCTGAACATTTTTCAGCCTATTTTCTCTCGTTTGTCCTCTGGCAAGTTTTGTCTCAATATTAGATTCAGCATAAAAATACTTGTAGGTTGGCCTCATGTACTCTCTTGTTTATAGCTCCAGGACATTACAATCACTGTCCCGAAGTTTTTGAAACTTCTGGAAAGTTATCTGCTCCCAGATCTTTCTTCAGTAAGGCAGTTCTCTTCTAGCTGTACAGCCTGAAATAGGCTGGTGGTTTTGGTTTCAATATTAGATAACCTGGCCTACGCAAAGAAGTGAAGGTCATGATTAACCTGTCGTCTACAGGAAGTTTATGCAATGACTAAGTTTAAAACCACACAGGTATTTTACTTTTCACCTGGATCAGAACTTTTAAGTAAAACTTTCCTGGTTTTCATACAAATTTTGAAAATGTATTTTAATTACACTGTCTTTTGAAGGAAAGTGATTTTCTGGTTTACACGGATGGAATGAAGCTATAGAATTACCTTTCTGTGGAGAAAATTAATCTTTTGGCAGGTCTTAAGGAGGAGGAAATGTTCAGTGAGATAGTTCTCTCTGGATGATTTAATGATTATCAAGGGATGTAGCTAGAAAGGAATGAAAAAAACCCATAGAATATGTTGGTTTTTTTTTTTTTTTAATATTAGATGGGATTGTTGAACACTTCAGTACCAGGAAACAGTGAAAAGCCCTTGGAGATAATTTTATTTCCAGAAGACTTCTGCTTTAGTGAGACTCACCACAGTACCAACCAACCAATGGCTGGAACCTGTGATGGGTTTCCCTGCCTTTTGGTCTACATCTCAAATATATACAGGACCACTGAACCTTCCCATTTTTGTTCTCAATAGGAGTGCTGCAGAGAATTACACTTCCATCAAGGAACCATGAACAGATATCAATAGTTCTCACTGGTGGCAGATTGTGTTTCTGAGCAATGCCAATGGAAACCAGGACAGACTTGTTTAAGGTAAGGATTGAACAAAGTGACAGCTGAAAGAGTGACAACCAAGTTAAAGCACTATCAGTTACTTATTTGGTGAATTCTGGTGAAGAATGTTCAAGATTTAAATCTAGATGCCACTTCAAGAACATCAAGGTAGTTCAGAAATGAGTACATTTATCCCAGCAAGAAAAGGAACTGACAAGAAATAGTTTTTCAAACTTTAAACTATGGATTGTTTTTTGCCAGTTTCTACAATTTTTTTTCAGGTCTCAAATATTCTGCTACTGGAAAGGTCATTCTTCTTCCAAGATAACTTCCCTAAGGAGCTTTGCTCTTTTATATAAACATGCAGATGCAGGCACTCCCTCTATATGCATTTCAAATTTACATTCAATATTTCCACCCAGGCGAGTAACACAGGTGATATTCAGCATTTGGCCAGGACACAAAACAGTGGGAAAGCTGATTCATACCTCGATTTTTCCACTTATCCCCTTCATTGCACTTATCCTCTTTATGCTCAGAAGGGACAGCAGAGTCAGATGGAGTCTTCCAAGCTATGTAGTGTCTGTTAGTCCGTCTTTATTAAATCTTGGGACAACTTATGCCACAACTCAGAGCACATAAGCATGATATGGCAAGGCTGCTAGAGACCCCTGATGGCCTCCCCCTGTCCCCTTGTGTCCAGCTAGGATGAACTGCAGTTCTTGGTGACTGCTAAATATAGTCTTTCTTGACCATGTCTGTCCCAAACGTTAGACTGGTTTAGTTAAACCTGTCCTCCAAATTCTGATACAGTGGATTCCTCTCAGTTTAGCACAATGGAGAAAACGAGCTGTTCTCTGCTATACTATCCAAGCACATTTACAGTGAGATTCCCCAAACTGGAAACTTCACATTGCCGTGAGAATGCCTCAAATCTTACCTTCTTCATCCCATTTTTTATTTTAAAAGCTTCCAGGGTAAGAGAGAGATTTTTTTTTTTTTCCATGTGTGTGCATAATTCCTGTTAATGCTTACAAGAATTAGATCTGTTTATTGGATGATATATGGAACCTGTTGTGTACTATTTTATTTTCTTTCAGGTCACTCATCTCTTTCACCCTTGTGTCAAAATAATTGGTAGCAATGCATGCCTCAGAAACATCTTTGCTGTCACACAAAGTGGATGTCAACAGTATCAGTGTAAAAAAAAATTACATGTTATGCTCTTTCAAATGCAGAGATGGCATGAAAAAGAACACACAGTGACGTGCTATGCATCATTTAAAACCAGATACACTCTTCTGCTAAGATTGTTGTCACTGACAGTGTTAGATGTGCCGTTTTTTCCCCTTTTACTTTTTACAGGGTTTAAACTTAAGGCTTTTTGGTTTTGTTTTGCAGGTTTGTTGTTTTTTTTTTTTTTTTTTGAAACAAAGGTCACTTACTTAGCAACAGATAAATAAAAATTCAAGCATCCCCAGAAAAATCAATAAAGGTACTAAAAATCTAAGTTGATAATAAATTTTTTGTTCCCCCTTCACATAGCTCAGGAATGTCAGTATTTACTGGAACCACAGTAATATCAGATATTTCAGAAGAGTATTGATTTTGCCACTGAAGTGTGACTAAAGGGATAAATAAACTGCTCTTGGGGTCAATCGATTCATTTATCTTTGCTGTTATTTTATAAGAAGTCAAAGCAGCATAAACTTTGATAAATAAATGTTATCATGAAGAAATACTATCCGTATGAAGATTTTGAGAACAATGGGAATGTATTTAGACTGCTGTCATTGAGCTGAAAAATCAGGATTATATTTATGCTGCTTTGAGTATTAACGAGGAAGACAAAATATGACTTTCTACCATTGATGCACAATGCCTCGTTTGTGATTCCGAATGTGGCTTAGGATGAGCGTTACCATATATAAAGTAGAATATCCCACAAAATAGGAAATGTATGATAGGAAAAGAAAAGGGGAAAAGCCTTTATTTTTATATATGCAGTGAATCTGAATCACAGTTGTACTGATGCATTCTGCTTTTTAAAAAAACCCGAGACATGTAACAGCTGATGTATTCAAGTTGATAAATAATGAGAATGCTCTAAAGTGACTTTATGCAGCTTTAATTGCAAGCAGGGTAATAGCTACTTCAAGAAGTCACAATGATATTACAAAAATTACAGTGCAAAAGTCATGCAGAGCCTGCTACATTGTGATTGGGATGTGAATTTAAGGTGCCAAGAGAACATTAGGACAAATATGAGGTTTGTGTAAGACATAAGGAACTGCTGTCTTTGTGAGAAACAATGAGTCTCCTTTTGCAAAGCTATATATGCAAAGAAAAAAATGCAATGACATTGAGATAAAATCACAGACAAGGTGTGTAGCACTTTTTTATATGATAATGGGTGGATGCTATCCATCACAATTGAAGTTTTTAGAAACTAGACACCTCTGCTCATGGCTAGTCACTCTGCTCCCAGTCCATGAAAAGAACCAGATACTTTCTGCAAGCGGCTCCTCTTCCTCCTCTCTGCCTACGAGAGACCAGATGAATCACCCTTTGGAGGCACCTCTTTGGTCTTTTGACTATAAAAGGAGTCCTAACTAGTCTTGGACATGCAAATTTTAAACATTGCAAGTGAAGGGGAAAAAAACAAACCAACAAAAGAATCCACCAAAAACCCTACTAAAAGTCCCCAAAACAACCAAACAAAAAAACGGGGACATACTGATGATTTTAAACTTTTAGCAGTTTTAAATGGTTGAGATTGAATGAAGATATCATTGATGACACTAGAACAAATGCCTCTGTGTGGGTTTTTTTCCTAAAATCCAGGTTGATGACTCCTCAGTGGGCTTGTAAGAAACCCAGGGAAGAGCAGATGAAGAGACTACCACCTTTTTGGCATTCAGAAAGCACAGGGTTGCTCAGAAAAGTCAAGGTCTTGCTTTCACCTCAGGCAGCATATTAACTCTCTAAATCTGGCAAGGCAGTGCCCCGCTCTCCCTTGAAGAGCAATCATTCTGAGAAGGACTCCACATCTAAGGTACTGCAACTACAGGGGAGACACTGGGAGACAGGGAGACGGAGAAACGAGGAAAGGGAACTTTATCAAAACTTCACTATGGATGGCCACAGAAGTCTGTAAGTGGCAGAGGTATTTTCTTACGAAAGAAGAGCTTAGATAGAGAGCATTTTCAAAGTCTGAAGGACTACAAAACTACAACTAGCTAAATAAAAGAAAAAGAGATTGTGTTAGGTGGTAAATGGAAGGAAACTGAAGGGCATGAAGAAAGAGAGCTAACAAAAGCTGACATAACTTAATAAACAATTACGTTTCCTTTTGGTTTAGCATGTAAACTTCTATTGAAAGAAATACACTGACACAGTCTGGGGCTGTGTTTTTTAATCTGTATGGAAAAAAAAATTGATTTGACATCTCAATTGATATCTGAGAAGTACCACCTTATCTCAGCCTTGCAAGATAGCCCCTATGGCCTTCCTGAGTCCTTCCAGCCGTGCTGCCAAAGGCTAAAGTAAGGCAGCCCTTACCTATCCTACAGTCTTATGTAGGCATGCCATGGGCAGGTCAGGGCAATGAGAGATCCCATCCAAGTTCCTTCTGATGACGTCAGGGCTACACACCTCCACACAGCTCCTTAGATGACCACCTAGAGCCATGGGACATACACCATTCATCTCAGAGACACAAGAGAAAATCCTTGGGGTTGTTCAACAGATAACTCTTATGTTTTATTTCTGGCTTTGGTAAGTGAGGGTACAAATCCTAACTTACTGCGTAGGCTCTAACACTGACAGAGCCTTAATGTGCCAGTGATTGAAACATAGACTTTGCAGGGTACATGCAAAGCTAACTTTTATCGTACAAAGCACTTCTTATATACTGTTCTAAAACTACAGATTCAACAACTACAAACTTCAACTTCTACGATTGTATCTTTAGCATCTCAAGCAGCTACTGATTATAACCTCTTTGCCTAATCTTTTGTTAACTATCCTACTTTTGCTTTGCTTTCTCTTCTTAATTTGTTTCTTGCTCTTTTGTTTTGGCCACTGTCAGACCTGGGGTATGTCTGTCTCTCTCAGGGCCCTAAGCCAAAAAAAGCCATCTTCCCTGGCAACATTTTACACTCCTACATTAATGAAAGCCAATGAAAGCAGCTACTGCTTTGGCTACCAAGTGGCAAACTGCATTGGTGTACAGGTGACTGTCCCAACAACAGCAATTGAATTCAGGCTGAGAATTGAGGAGGGGAAGATGAAGCTTTACTTCTCAGTAATGATCTGCCAAGCTTTAGGGGCCATCCCAGGCACTCACCAAGATCCTTCCTGGTGAAACATACTTCAAGAAGACTGTTCACATGTCTGAATCTTGCCAGGTGCATATGACTTCATTGTTGAATGAACCAGAGTTGGGCACTAAAGAAAAACAACTACAGCCAATCTTTATGAATTCATCTTGTTTGGAGACTAACAAAGAGCAGCTTAATGCTGGTTGGAAACACCTACAAGTACTTTATTTCATTCACACTGATAAGAAAGGAGACAAATATTGTGCACAGCATATGTCCTGCCAGTAACAGCTGCCAAGTGGTGATTTATTTGCTCCAGAAAACCATTAATTTTCCAACAGTAACCAGAAACAAACAGTAGAGATATAGCACATCCCATGTTCCAGCAACAATATTCACGAATGACATACAAATATTTTTCAGATATCAGAGTGTATATTCAGTATAAATATATTTTAATATAAATTTCTTTCTTTCTTTCTTTCTCCATTTTTTTTTACTTCCCACTGGTTTGTATATGACACAGGGCATGCTTCCTCTGGCCTGGTATGTTGTTTTGGCTCATGAACTGGACAGCAATAAAATTATTCCCCTTCTGTAATGCTGTTCTGTGAAGATTTTGCATATGTTTGGAGAAGACAGCAAATCAACCACACCTCTGAAAGGAAAAATCAGTCCCATGGCCGCTATATGCAATATGACTTCACTGCTGTGCTTTGATATAAACCTGGCTTAACACCAACAGCTTGTCAAATCCTTGTTGTTGCAAAGCTTTGAAGAAGCAGAATGTTTCTGAGCCAAAACACATAGGACAGGGAAGGCAACTGACTCAAAGGAGAACAGAAATTCTGCTAGCAGGGGGATAAAAGGGCCACTGCTGGGCAGAGCTCTGCAGATGTGCCCTGGGACAGTGGCTGAAGGATGGTGGGGTGAGGTAAGGGTGCAGGCAGGCTCCAGGGAGATTGCCCTCTCCCAGCAATGGGAGGTAACCCTCCCTCCTCAGCAAGGCTGATAGCAAGTCTCAGCTGACTCCCACAGAAGACAGAGCCCGGGCAGTGAAGCTGCCTTGCCTGGCTTGTTTTGACATATGCTATACCCATCAGTTATTTTTAAATCATGTTGTTTGACAAATTTGCAGAATTCATTCACAATTTCTGATTTGCGAGCTGAGTTCCTCTGTTACTTCTAGGAATGTATGCAAATGGCAACATTATGCTTTCTGTTTTGCTCTGTATTTAAAAATCTCTACAGGTTGTGACTCTTCTTCCCTATCTGTTCTACTTGCTGGCAACTGTTTTTGACAGCAAAAAACAAGCTAAATAATTAACTCATCCACTTTCTTACATTTTAAGTGATGTATTATTTAAGAGTCCAGGCATTAAATTCTCAATCCTGAAAACATGCCCTTGGGACCAGTTGCTTTGAAGTCATGTGCAAAGTTGGGCAGGTATACAAATGCTTGAAGGATCAGATCCTAAAAAAGGTTACCTTTATTGTAATGGTGAGCAATAATCGTAATGAATCTGTTTGGTATTCTGTCATACATTACAATATAGCACCTGTTCAACTGCCATCAGAAAAGTAATTGTATTTCTGTGTTTGTATTCTTTTCATTTGATAAATGAGTTTGTTTTATACATTTGCTTTATGCAGTGAAAGAATATTAACGCAGACCTGTTTAACATCATGTTTGGAAGCGTAAGGGAATTGTTCTTTGGGATGCTTCACTCCTGCCAGTATTAAAGTATTATGAAGAGCTAAATGAACATATGGTTAAGCCAATTTAAAGGCACTTCTAACGAACAAATGAACACACTTCACTGCATCAGTTAAAAACCAAAAATCACTGAATCTTCCCTTCTAGCATTATCTGCCTATGTTACCATCATCAACACCATATATGTTTTCAGCTTGAATTCTTATATCCCAAATAGCAGAAAAACAATTAATTGGGAAGCCTGCTGAATAATATATATTGTTTTATCACATAATAAAAGTTAGGCCGTTAAGGATCTGGCCCTTCTGACCAGCAGGACAGCAAAAGGCAGAATTTTGCTCTTGTATACACAGACTGCAAAACCTATAGCAAGTGTCTGAGCTATTTAGCAGGGATGAAATCTGTTCTTGGACCCACTCAACTGGCCACCCAAAGGTAGGGCTTATTTTTACTCTTTTTTTCTTTGATATGGTTGGTGCTGGCTTTCTTTTAGTTAGCAGCAATGTAAAGGCTCCTTAACTTTTTTATAATACCTCCAGAAACTAAAGAGCTCTTCACTGCTCCTGGCTATCCAGATAAACTCTTCCCTTCTCATCCAAAGAATCGCACTATCAGCACAAATTCAAGATAAAATTTAACTGTTACTGATTCAGTTTCCTGGAAAAAACAGCACATTAAGGAAGCAGCAGATGTTACTCCACTGAATGACATCTTGTGTTAAAACGTGAATATTCACAGCACTATTTCTTCCTGGTCCCAAGCTGATTCTAGGAATTTCCTAAAGGGTCTTTAAAAAGCAATGAAATTCAGTGCCATGACTTCAAGGATTACTATGCCTTTGCATATGAACATTTGTGCAACAGACACACAAGAAACTCTGGCTGAACCAACCATAGTTAAGCATTTCAAGGGAAGAACAAGAAGAAAAGCAAAACACCTCCCTCCTCAAAACCCAAACCAGTCCAAAAGAAGGCCAGCATGTAAGAATCATTCTGAAATGCATGCTTCTTCTGGAGACAAAGTGTTTAATAAGAAACATAGCTTGATAATCATCAAAAGCCTGTTTTGTTCACTAAGGTCCCTTATACCTGCAATCCCTGCTAAAGGGGGATCATCCTCCCCCTGCAGAATGTCACTCGCAGGTGGTAAAGACTCACACTGAAACATTCACACTCACATCACCTTGATTCACATGAATCACCAGAGAGAAACGTGCACTGAGAACGTGTCACTCATCTGGTCTGTTTTAAATGTCTGCCTTGAGTGAACTGAGACTGATGAGGCCCCTTTCTCTCCTGTGACAGCAAGGACAGTCTAGACAATTAGCTCAGATGTCGGCAGTGAAATCTGATCAGTTGAATCCCATTCTTTACAAACCCCAGTGGAAAAGGGGGAATAAGTTGGTTCTTTGTGTGGAAAGATTTGGGCAATAACTTCAAAAAGTTAAGAAAATCAATTGCCAGCACCATGCAGGACAAGCTGGTTTACCAACTTACTGGTCACTGTTAATCCGAACCCCAGGAAATCCACAGGACTTTGCAAGGTACTCACATATTAAATAAATACTGTGAATAACTGTAGTTTAAAAAAATTAGCTGCGAGTACACAAAACAGCACTATAATACCACTTTTAAGTGTATTTCTCAAGAACTGGATGGAAAAGAAAGTTTACTGGTATCCTTAGTGATTTACCTTTTCATGCAGAGCGAGAAGGCTATAAGCAGAAGTTTGCTTTGGCCAACCAATGCAAAGCACTGCTATGTAAAACAAAGTTCAAAAGACTTCCTGAATATCATAGTCTATTTATCTGTCTTTTCTGGAACAGGTGTGCCCAAGCTCTTCGAAAGCTGCAAGCTGTCCCCCTCACCAGCCACACAGGTTCCTGACCTGACGTCGGATCTTTATGTCCTACTTGTAAATCTGCTGCCTTCCAGAGGCGTCTGTCTGCAGGTGCCAACATTCAAACACTTTGTATCACACCCTGTGGAGCTGAGGAATTCTGCCTCTCCTCTATGGGTTCTGGTCTGTTTAGAAGATGGGCAGAGAGGACAGGAAATTAACTTTATTGATTAATTTAAATAATCCAGATAAATTTACACAAGTTGAGTAGATGCCACTGAAATAAATGCATTTTGCTCAGGCATTTAAGCTGCACAAATCACACCCAGTTCTCCTCTTCATGAGAAGGAAGACTGTCAGTTCATGAACTATTCATTAACCAGGTCAGCTGAACACCCTTTCTAAGTGTGTTCAAGTCAATTTGAGTAACCTGGATAGTAACTATACTTTAACCATGTTTGCTGGCCTCAGATTTCATTCAGTCTGGTATTCATAGAATAACAGAATCATTAAAGCTGAAAAAGACCCTTAAGATCATTGACTCAAACCATTAACCTGGCACTGCCAAGTCCATCACTAAACTACGTCCCCAGGCTCCATATCTACGTGTCTTTACCATCAGGAATGGTGACTCAGCCACTTTCCTGAGCAGTCTGTTCCAATGTTTGACAACCCTTCTGGTGAAGAAGTTTTTCCTATTAGCAAACCTAAACCTTCCCTGGTGCAATTTGAGGCCATTTCCTCTCATTCTGTCACTTGTTACCTTGATGATGAGGCCAACCCCACCTAAGATTTCAGGTGGTTGTAGAGAGTGATAAGGCCCATCCTGAGCCTCATTTTCTCCAGGTTGAACACCCCCAGTTCCCTTATAAAATCTGTGCTCCAGACCCTTCACCAGATCCATTGCCCTTCCCTGGACACACTGCAGTACCTCAATGTCCTTCTTGCAGTGAGGGCCCCAAAAACCCAACACAGGACTTGAGGTTTGGCCTCCCCCACTGGGGAACAATCCCTGCCCTGGTCCTGCTGGCCACACTATTGCTGATACAGCCCAGGGTGCCATTGGCCTTCTTGGCCACCTGGGCACAGCTGGTTCATGTTCAGCTGCTGTGGACCAGCACCCTCAGGTCTTTTTCCACTGGGCAGTGTTCCAGGCACTCTGCCCCCAGCCTGTAGCCCTGCCTGGGGTTGTTGTGACCCAAGGGCAGGATGTGGCACTTCGCTGTGTTGAACCTCAGACTTTTGGCCTCAGCCCATCAATCCAGCCTGCCCAGATCCCTCTGCAGAGCCTTCCTGCCCTCCAGCAAATGAACACTCTTGCTCAGTTTGCTGTCATCTGCGAACCGACTGAGAGTGCCCTCAGTCCCCTTCTCCAGATCATGGATAAAGATATCAAAACAGGACTGGCCCCAATACTGAGCCATGGGGAACCCCACCAGTGACTGCCTGCCAACTGGATGAAGCATCCTGTAGGTGCTCCTTCACCTCTCTAAGGTCTCTAGTCTCTTTCTTTGCCTTCTCCTCTTCTCTTTCATGCTCTCTTTTCACTTCCTTATTTTTTTTCATATTACAAACAGGCTTTCAGGTAGGTATAGCCTCTACTTATTGTAAAAATTGCTGAATCAGAAGTTGTTGGGAAATTTTGATTTAGCTTTTCCGCATTCTATGGAACAAGCAGAACTATGTACTGACACCATAGCAGAGATGCCAAAAAGATGGTATTTATGCCTCTAGAAGCCATGATTCCATAATTCAGGTAATATTGTACTGTGTTTTTATAATATAGTTTGTCTTCAGCAATGACAGTTATAGAGTTTTGAATAATAATAGACATTTTTTAAAGACTATACTAATCTCTTATCTTCCCATTTGTTATTTCCTTGTCCTGCCTGTTACTGTAATATAATAGTCATGCATTATGGACATAAAAGACTCTATTCCATCATGAGATGTGCACTTCAGATAGATTATCTACACAAACTTTTGCCAAACAAATTAAATAGCACAAATATGTCCAGGCCCATAAAACTCTTATGCCCTCCTTTCAAAAGTATGACTTTCCTTCTGAACCATGTGGGACCAGTGGTCCTGTGTGCTGTATTGCCCATTGGTGCATATCCCACCCAGACTATGGAGGGCTGAGAGCCAGGAGGCAATGCCCTGGGACATCAGCATGGGTCATAGCTGACACAGATGCCATGTACCATCTTTTCTTCTTATATCACCATTGCTGGAATAAATAGGGTCTGGCACCCTGAGGTACATTTTATTTCCCAGGGGCCTTGAAATGGACACCTGTTAGAGAAACACTCAGGCTCAGATGCTCAACAATTTAGGAACTGGGACACTTGGGTCTTCCTGGAGTCCGTCATATAACATACAATGAGACCCAGAAGTGACTCAGTAGCTGGTGAGATGGACAACAAACCCTGTGCCAAGAGGAGTGGGTCCTTGCCTGCTGGCAGCACAACCCATCCTGCCATCAGCTCCAGGCAGGGCCACAGCATCTGTGGTGCAAGCACCTTCTCCCCTGACTCCCCTGCACTCTGTAACCTCTGCTCTCCCTACATCTCCCTGAATACCTTCCTTCCTACCTGCCTGAAATGCCCGAGTAATTACACTGTGGGCTACATGGCATAATCCTAACTCTTTGCAGCTGTTTCCAGTCCTTCTTGTTTCTCTCCTGTATCATGGCTAATTAATTTTTTATTACAAGCCAGCCACTTCTGAAGGATCTGTGGCAGTTCAGATCAAATGCAGTATTTCAGCCTCCTTCCTGTGCCCTTGATAAAGATGATTTTATAGCCCTTATGTCAGATGTTTTTGGCACTAATCGTGCCTTTATTCTACTCAGGTAAATAAATTTGCAACAGTTTAGGCTGGGTTTTTTTTCCCCCATTCTGTAAAGTAGCAAGTGCCAAGTGCTTGGATTTTATTTTCTTTCTTACCTTTATTTGACTGTATTAGATACAAACAGACTCATTACTGTGAAGTACATAAAAAAAAATTTAAGTCCCATCATATGATGATTTTTTGAGCATACAATTAAGCCTATTAGCAGTAGGACGAAAAACCATAAAAATTCATAACTTAACCAAGTGTAATAGACCAAAACAAAGCAAAATAACTGGACAAATTAGAATATACAAATGATATGATACAAACTAAATGATCTTAGAAGGTCCCCATATTAAAAACAGAGAGAACCCAAACCATCAACAACCCAGAAAGAGACATTTGTCACTTAGACACAGCCCATTGTGCCACAGGCACCTCTACTACATGGTAGCCTGGGATCTTCAAAGGGAACCTTTTGCACCTTGAAGTTCCCTGTCCCTGCACACACTGCATCCTTTTCACCACTGGATGTGCTGAGATGATCAAAATTGGGCTTCTGTGCTCCCTTTTTTCACCCCACCACAGTCACAAGTTTTTCCATGTTCCTTGCCTTGGGGGAAAGGGATCTTCCCCAGCTGGTAAAATGCTGACTTGGTCTGTAATGGGATTTAGTAATCACCCAGCGTGGGCACCAGGATTGCACTGAAGTGGTTCAGGCACCTTTTTATTCAGGCTCTGGAGACACGCACACCCTGTGCCCCAAGGTAAAGTCCTGCTTTAGTCCTTCCCAGCCTGCTATTCCCTGCCTGCTGATCCCACCATGAGGAGCCCTTAAGTAACCAATTGCAGGGCTGGTGCCACAAAACACACAACCTTCAGGAGAATGGTGCTTCCTTTCACCTAGTGCCTCCATGGCAAGGATGCTTTGCTAAGGTTCAGAAACACAGTGCCAGCAGTCTTAAGAGCCACTATTACAGAGAAAATAAACCAGCAGAGACAGATGCAGAGCCACCTGCCCTTAGGGAAGGACTGGCAGCTGGCAGAAGCTGAGAGCATCTAGCAGACAGACAACATGGACTGAAAACCTGTCAGACTAAGGAGAGACTGGAAAATGGGCTTTCTCTCTTCCAGGTGAGCGCTCTCACTGCTGACCTGTTGCTGAAAAAGGAGTAAAGGGGAAAGATAGTAACAGGCAGCACCTCAGACAGCTTTTCCTTAGAGGAGTTTGCCAGGGTCCCTAATGGCTCGAGCAAGTGAATTTGGAGTAGCTAGGTGCACCTATCCACAGCCCAACAGTTAAGAGGCACAAGCCTTGGGGAGGAGAGCAGCCTGAAAATACAGCCCTGTTTGTAGGATTTCTGCATGGACAGCTTTGGTAGGACTTCTGGACACTGCTCCCAGACCCATAGGGCTCTCCATGCATTGTGCTATCTAGATGTAATATATTGCTACTACCTTGACAAAACATGCTATAAGGTAACAGTTATTAGAAATGGAAAGTGCAGTGTCTAAAAAAAAATGCTGTGTTCTCCTTGTAGAGAAGTAAACTTTGATAAGTGAAAGTGATTAGTCTATAAAATTTAACTTAACATTTATTAACTTAACCCAACAACACAGCGTTATTAAATTCTCAGGGTCAGAACCACTACGACCAATAAAAAAAGTATTTGTCAGCTGAAGTGCAAACCAGTACTTCTACCTTTAGCTAAAATTTTATGTATTGTGCCAAATACAGTTCATAAGTGTCCCTTCATAATTTGGATTAGCAAAAATTATTAGCAAAGAGTCAAAACCCTGTCTTGCCACACCAAAATACATTAATAGTTTCTTCAGATTTTCAGATTTTTACTTTACTTAATGACCCTGTTAAAAATATGATAAATAACTTTTTTGTTCTAACAATATAGAGTTTATATTTTTCAGGTTCTGTCTAATGAGGCAAAAGTTTATACCAGACTGAAATTTTAAACTGTTAGAAATTAAGATGTGTATAGAATTATAGAACAATCAAGATCCATAAAGAAACCAAGTTTTTAGATATATAAGATAGCAGAATGAATCTAAAATGTGGTAGATTGAAAATACAAATTTGACCGATCTCTAAAGAATTAAAGGTAATTTTTTATAAATGCTTTTTAAAATGTATTGTTTGAAACACTGCTTTCTGAAAAAAGGGGCTCATAGTGATATACTGGTATGCATTTGAGTGCCCTATTTTAACTATGTTCCTTAATTATACTGAGGTTACAGACATTTTTAGTCTCTTACATATATATAGTATTCAGGGCAGTAACATTTGCAAATTATGTATTGGAAATAGAACTGAACTTCAGGTTCCAGGGAGCACAGTGAACACACCTTAACAATTTTAATTGGCCATGATATCACCAAGAGGTCAGCAGTAAAATCTGTATCCCAAAGTTTATGGCTGTCATTCTATAGATTTTGATTTAGGGGTAGCGCCTGCACAGCAATTAATGATCAAACTGTGATATTTAAACTCCTGGTCTCAAATGCAGGTGCTCTTCCTGAGCAGTCGGAGACCGTGACAGATCCAAGCAGAAGGTCACAACTTGCTCCTCCAGCAGTCGCTGTCCTGTCCCTACAGCTGGGGGCTGTGATCCTCACGGTGTTTGCACTGGATGTGTGCAAACACAGATCTCCCGTGTCCTCCATCCGCCTGCAGTGCTAAGGACCAGATGCACTGTGACCCAGGCCAGGTGTTAGAAAGGGGGGGAGAGAAGAGCTAGCTAGGGAAACCTTCTAAAGGTTATGTTCATGATGACAAATGCTGTGCAAAGGGTCATAAATGCACTTTCACGGAAACCTGCAGAGAGAAAGGATGTTAGTGAGAGCTTCTTAGGACGGTGCATTCCCCATCATTTAACACCCGTAATGGAACAGCGTCCTCCTATTTCTCATGACACTGTTATTCTTCTTAATGGGGATTAACAGCCTTTTGTGTTATTTCCCGTCCAGATTTCTCATGAACTAACATCCCCACATCAGATACTATATTAGCCAATAATAAGAATAAATGACAGACTGTGTAGTTTCTTGCCTGACAAGGGTGCTGCATTATCCCACCACACAAAGAGTACAAAGAAATTTCTGGGGTTTATTTATTGTTTTGGCTATTACATAAAAATATTACAGAAATAAAAACCCTGAAGAACTAGTATGGTGTGGTATTGCTCCAGTCATAATGTGCTAGTACACAATCAATTCTTATAAAAGCTTTTCTCTTTCAGAGTAGTTTAGTTGTCCAAAGGGAATAAATAATTTACTGCTTGTTCAATCTGGTACTTCTCTCCTATTATTTAAAAAAATTTATTCTACTTTGCATTTACCATAGAAAGCATTCTTTGTTTACAATTTGACCATTTTAAATCCTTTGCCTCTTCTAGCACACAGAGGATACTCTTGGTCAAGTGAGCTCACCAACAGGACACTGACAGCTTGAGAAGAGTTCAGTTGCACATTTTATTTTTCTTATTTCTGAAACCAGTATGGATTGCATTGCTTTATTTTGATGTAAACTTTCACAATTTCCACATTTTCAAATGAAAACCCTATACAGCTTATAGGCACAGGCACATATATATTCTTAATGTATAACAAGGTGAGGTTGATGAGGCTTTAAGCAGCCTGGCCTGGTGGAAAGTGTCCATGGCAGGAGGGTTGGCACTAGATGGTCTTTAAAGACCCTTCCAGCCCAAACCATTCCATGATTCTGTGATCCTGTGATTCTTAATATAACTGAATACAAGTGGGTGATGTCAAACTGGTTCACAGCTGTCTGGAAGCTACCCCACAGTCAACAGAGTCGTGAGGAAACTCAGGAGAAAAAGGCTGGAGCACCTTGCTGACTCTAGATGTGACCATGTGTAAAAGAGGACCCACACAGTGGGAGCTAGCAGAGCATCAAGCCTGCTGACACTCTACCCACTGAGAGGTATGCAAAGAAGTTTCTCCTTGCCCTGGACAAAGCACCCCCAGAACGTCCCACAACCTAAGATTTCTTGGAGAGGAACAGCCATAAATACTCAAGTACCCACATTTTTAGCAGATGAGATTGCATTCTAGGAATTTAGTTAATGCTTCCATCCAGCAGATTTTTTCACATTTTCACAGATTAAGAGCTCTCATTACATTTCTAAGAAAAAAATACATTTCTACTGGAGACAGGCCTTAATTTATGGTTAAGAAAGAACAAAAAAAGTCATGCCAAATGTTTGCATCTTTAAATTATTTGAGGAATAATCCTGAAAAGATGAGAATGAAAATGAATGCATGAAATAGCACAGCACTTGTCTCTATTAGTGGTGTCTTCACATAAGAGACGCACAATTTGATTTTTACTTTTCAATTGTCTTTTTCAAACGAGTGTACTGGTGGGGGAGAAGTCAGTATTTACTAGCAAAATGAACAGTATTTAGAGGATCAGATTTCCAATTCAGCTTTTCAGTTTTACCTCTTCTCAAGCAGATAGGTAGCACTGAACCTAAAAACTCCTGAGAACAACTGCACGACCCATATAGCCTTCCCCTAAAATCTTTTAATGACTAAGTCAAAATCACTCATTTACTGTCTTCAGTATCACACAGCAGTTCTGAAATGTATTAGAATCTCAGATGCCACAGTGTTTTAAAATATTGTGGTTACTTGTTTATAAGAGGGATCTATGCTAGTGCATCACTTTGAAATGGGAAAAGATGCATCAAACTCTCTTCTAAATATGTTCTCTATGTTGGCCTCACTGGTGGTGTGATTCCTTTCTAATTTCTGCTCCAGTGATCACTGGTGACTCTCACAGTCATGGTAAATGGTCTCTAGGTACATTTGCAGTATGTTCATTGATGTATTTTTCAACTAAAAAGTGCTATGAATACACAGTGACCTGTGAATGATTTTGAGGGCTGACACTCAACTGTTGACCCTTAAAACTTTGAAATAATAACATAAAATATTTAAAGACAGGAATGAAAGATAACTCTCTCTAAAATAAATTTAATGACTATTGGGAATTTAAAAATAACATGTGTAACCACCCTAAAACACAGTGTCATCACTCCAATTCCAGATTGAATATGGAAAAACCCTACTGCTAGTACTGGAGTGAATACAATACAAGATTTAGATGATTTCCCTATGACCTTTCCTCCATTACTGTGAGGATTTTACAATCCTCAAAGTAGTGGTTGAAATTCCTGATCAGTTTTGTGGCCTGCCTGTAAGACCACAGGTCAAGGTCACAATGTTGGATAGAGCCTTTGAATTACAGCTTGGTTTAGATCTGGAGGTTGGTGAAGAGCAATAGAAATGGAGGTGTAATAAATTTCATCACCTGAAAAAGCACAATTTTTCTCTCCAAGAATAAAAAACTAGACTTGCTTTCTGCATCTTATTGGCAGGAACATCACGCTTGGACCGTATTGCACAAGGGCTTATGGCTATTCATGCTGTTTCTGCATGAAAATTCAGCAATTTATCTCTGAAGTCCTAGGAGGCCTGGATCATATGCTTAAGACAAGAGATTCAAAATTTCAGGGTAGAAATATTTGACTGAACGTAAAATTTTAATGCCGGCCTTCACATAACTGTTTTTAAACTTAATAAATTGTTTAAGGTGAGAAGAAAATCAGGTATAGATTTACACTGACAGCAATCTGTTTAGTGTTAGCCTCACTTATAGCACACAGTATGTATGAGAACCAGGTTCAAATATACTCACCCACTTGACTGATTGCAAGCAGGGATTTGAGCCTGGGTCATCACAACTTCTCTCTCTGGTTCACTGCATGTTTAAGTAGGGTGCAAAAATGGAATATCTCCCACAGAACCAACGGAGTGAGCGTGGCCCTGCTGTGCACGTCGCGTGCTGACTAGATGCTCACTGGGAAGACCGGAGTGCTACATTTAGATCCCTCCTGGTCCCAGTAACAGCAAGGCTGAACTCCCACTCAGCAATGTGAAGATGGGACATATGCAAATTCTTCCTGTTAAAGCTGTTCCACTTTTTGCACTGAACACTCAATACTCAACAAGAGACAGAGCTAGCAAATGAGTCCCTTGCTTTATGGGGAATTCATTTGGGACACACGACGCCTGGGCTCTGTTCTCCATGCCAGGTACCAGTTTGCAAGGAAAAAGTGTCAAAGGAAAGGATGGAATAGCCTTCTCAGTCCTCTCTCAAGTATCCTACAGGCTTGCAGCCATAGTGTCCTTGGAATGCTTTTAGGTAGAGGTACCTATGCCATCTCTTCCTCATCCCATTTTATCAGTCTAATTTGACAGTGCCTTTGCTTTCAGCACAAGTGTGTTCTACAGCAGCATTTTCCCTTTGGGTTGGAGTGGGATGTTTTGTCCCATTAGAAACAATTCCCCTAGTTTTTAATTTTAATGAAAAAAAATCACTCCCTGTCTCTTTCACGTAGTTCTTAAACATTTTAAATGTATTTTTCTTTGGTTAGAGAACTGAAGGAAAGCACATATAACTTACTCAAGGCCCTGTGCCCCCTTTTCTTCTTTTCGACTGCTGCTGACTGATGAAGGTTCAGTGGAACTGAATCTTCTGAGTTTTAAGCAAAACAAATCAGTTAATGGTTATTTCCTGAACTGATTTCCTCCAGTTCACTACAGCAACTGGCTAAAAGTAGCCTGGGAACATTATAAATTGTATAGGAGTGGGAGGAGGGAAGGGATTGAGACACTCCAAAGAGGTCTGCTTATTACCAGCAGGAGTTAACACTGGTTCCTCTGACAACCAAAAAAAATATTTTAAGTTCTTATGTATATTTAAAATTTCTTGAGATCATACTCATAGGCACCCACATGCACAGGGTTCTCTTGTATAAAGGAAAAGTGTGCCTTCCTTGAGGCTGATGCCATCTCAACATAAGCCTCCATGGATTTGATATTTATGTGCTCAGTTCTGAGTAAATCCCAGCACTGTCAGTGATGCTTGACCTCCCCCAGAGAAAGTGTCTGGCAGTGAGACACTTATAATGCAGCTCTCTGAATGCTGGACTTCATTTCCTTCTGCTTTTTTCCCCTTCATTTTAGCAATTTCAGAAAAATCATCTACTTAACTGTTGTCAAATCCCAAATTCAGCTCTGTGAACTGATGCTATGGGTATGGTAGAAGGGGAACACTTGTATTTGGGACTGAACAGAATGTCAAAACATAGACTGAACAGACTGACACAGAAATACTAATATTAACTATATCCTCAAAAATATTAAAGATATTTTCTTAGGTGATGAAAACTTCTTGTTATCATACAATGTCCAGTGTGGAAGCATGTGCTTATTCAGCAAAGTTCTCATGACAAGACATGCAATATGACAAAGTCTGTGTTTAATGACAAGAAAATAATTGTGTGCCTTGGTGGCCATGGCACTCATCCAGTGAAGGAATTCCAGTTTCTGATTTTCCTTCCAACAAACAATTAATCAATGTAATTTAAGAAAGGATCAAAAGAAGAGATTGCAACACATTTTCTTGCTTTTCCTGAGGTACCCTATGTATACACAAACACATATGGGTTGGGAATGGATTGAAAGCAGCCCTGAGGAGAAAAACTTGGGGATATTGAAAGATGAAAAATTAGATATGAGTTGGCAATGTACACTTGCAGCCCAGAAAGCCAACTGTGTATCCTGGGCTTCATCAAAAGAGTGTGGCCAGTAGGTCCACTCTGCTCTGGTGAGACCCCAGCTGGAGTACTGCATCCAGCTCTGGGGTCCCCAGCATAGGAAGGAGATGGACCTGTTGGTGTCTAGAGGGCCATGCAGATGATCAGAGGGCTGGAGCACCTTTCATGTGAAGACAAGCTGAAAAAGTTAAGGCTGTTCAGCCAGGAAAAGAAGCTCAGGAAGGCCTAATGCATCTTTCAATATATAAAGGAGACTTTATGAACAATGGAGAAAACCTTTTTATCAAGTGCTGTAGTGACAGGACATGGAATAATGGTTTTCAACTGAAAGAAGGTAGGTTTTGATTGGATAAAAGGAAGAAATTTCTCCCTGTGAGGGTGGTGAGACACTGAAACAGGCTGCCCAGACAGGCTGCAGGTATTTCATCACCAGAAATTTTCAAGGCCAGGCTGGATGGGGCTTTAAACAACTCAGTCTAGTGGAAGGTATCTCTGTCCATTACTAGGGAGTGTTGGACTAGATAATCTTTAATGGTCCCTTCTAATCCAAACCATTCTATGATTCTATGTATCTATTCATGCACATATGAGAGACAAGTATTTACATACATATATATACGCACATATATATTTATGTATCCGCTTATGTGATTTTTTGAAGTGAGATAGAATGCATATTTTTTAAATTAGATGTGGATATAGAACCCGCTGACAAAATAAGCTACTTGGTAGTGGAAATCAAACAGTTTTAATCAACCTTGCTTTTTCTGAAGCATCTAAGGAATATCTCAGCATTTCTCCCACAGATTTCTGTCATACTGGTGGTCACTGAAGTAGTTCCCAAGGATCACATACAGCATGTGATGATCTCAGAGTCAGTGCTCGATTTCTTTTTGACAGCACCCATATGAAAAGATTCACCTGAACTATCCCAGGAGACTGATAGCTCCCTAGGGCTAACACTACACGGATGCCACTTTATGACCATAATGCTGTAGAGAGGTCCTAACCATCTTTTTTTGTCCTCAGATGCTGGCTGTAGCCTTACTGAATGTCCCTTCTGATACCCTATGAGTATTTCTGTGCCTCCACTACTGCCTTGCTGTTGCAGCTCTTTAATTCATCCTGTCACTTTCTCCACTATTATGGCTTTGAGAGTTTATTTGCTGCAGGCAACGGAGAGCTTGCACAACAGTGTGACATGAAATGCAGCGCTAGGCTGCTTGTACCTACTGTGGGAGTGCTGCTCCAGTCCAGCAACATGGCCTGCATGTGTTTATCTCTTCAGCTTCCTTTTCAATATATTTTCTTGGCAATCCTGACAGCTGTGTCTGCTTCGCCGTAAAACTGGGGGAGATGCTGAGAAAGCACAACACGGCTGAAGCCTGATCATGCTGTACACTTCTGACATGCAAACTAAGGGCCACTAGCCACAATAACTCTTTCTGCAGTCCTCCTTCTCCCAGTCAAACTCAGCCTTATGGCCATCAGAAATGGGAACTGCTGCTTTTTTTATAGAAGGGATCCATTTTCCAGCCATCAACAAAAGCACTCTGCATTCATTAAGGCAGAAGATGAGACAAGCTGTGGGGTTTTGTTTAACCTTGTTCCTCAGGGACACCAACCTCCTTACAGCCAACCAGTAGACCAAGTGCTAAGTAGCTCAAAGCAAGATGGCTCCCTCAGGGAACCAATGGAGTATTTACACAGTGAGGCTGCTGACAGCCTGTCTGTATTAATACTGCTTAAGAGAAAACTTGAGATGCTCATAAAGCACAGGTTGGCAATTTAGAGGAGTGAGCTGACAGTATTGAAAAATAAAGAGAAAAAGAAGAGAGGCACTCTCAATACTATTATTTTTTCTGAAACACTGCTAAATATCACTGATTTCAGGGCCCATGGCAGAGTGAGAAAATGAACTTCTGAAAAACTGCACTTGTTCAGAAATCAGCATGGGACTATTTCTTGTACAAGAAGACCTACATCCCTAACAGAGACCTAATGATTCAACAGCCATTGCCACTGCTCAAGGAAGTGTCACTTTGCACCTGTCAAGTGACATTAGCCATAATCCTCATAAATGTCTTCACCAGTCACAACTCTGCTGCAGGTGTGAGTGTGAAGGCCCTTCTCTGGCACCCTACCTGACTCTCAAGAATACTTTCCTTTTCAATACTGTGGTCAGCATTACCTTCAGGGGAAGAGGACTACATGCCAGAGATGGCAGGGAACACTCTTAGAGAAGGCACATAAGTGAGCTGTGATTTTGAATAGCTCTGCTGGGAATATAGCAAAAACTCTTTTGTGCAAACACCCTGTCCTCTGCAAAAGAGGAAGATCTTTATACCAAGACACACCAATAGATGCCATTGCTTAGGCAAAGGCATTTTCTCTGGGCTTAAGTTTACTTACTGAGACTAGAAGAGCAATCTCCTTCAACTGGGTATTTTTATCTGTTGAGCTTCAAAAATGTTAAACTTATATTGAACATAGAAAAGGCAGACAGTGCCTTAAGAAGCTCTTGTTTCAAATAAATGAACAATGCTACCAGAAAATATGAAGTATAGCATTTTGAAGGATGATATTGAATTTCAATTCCCCTGTCAGTCAGGCATCCTGCATGATGAAAAGTTGTTTATAAATTTAAGGCAATACTAAAACATTATTTTTCTTCTTTTATTAAAAAGAAGGAAATATTTACATTTATTCTCTTTTTCATGGCGACAAGTAAAAACAATATGCATCCATACTGTATGGGCTAAAGGGTTATAATTGTGCCACACACTTATCTTTTAGTTTGCATAGTGATTTGTGGGTTTTTTCCTCCAATTGCTGCAAGTAATTTTATGGTTTTTATGTTGCCTAGGCAATCTTAAAGATTTTAAAATTTCCATCTTCTGTTCTGCTTTAAAACTGATCTCATCATAATGACATTTTTTTTTTTGTTTCACATCTGGGTCATATGTGTCATATGGAATGTGTTGTATGATTAGCTTACTCCCTCTAGTCTCTCTACTGCTGAGTACTCAGTACTCTGCTAAATACACCCTAGACAAAGTCATCATGCTGTGAAGACAACAAGATGACAGCACGAAACTACAATCAGTTTTGCTCCATTTCAGGTAGGAGGAAACATCTCATAAGGTACAGGTAAAAGGTCACACCTAGTGAGATCCTTCGTCTGTCATACCTTCCATACCCCCAGCTGGAAGAGATGAGGTTGGTTCACTTGAAACTAATGACCTTCCTTGAAAAGTGATGTTTAGTTTCTGCTGTCTAACTCTGGGGTGTGTGAGAACTTCCCAGACCTGAGGTTCCAGCAGTTGTGTCTCAACTGGAGAAGACTGCCCAGTTGTGTAACATCCTTTGTTTAGATTTTTAAGCACCACCCAGTGCTTTGATTTCTAGTAGAAAAGTAGGTATGTAGGCAGAAAAGAGGCAGAAAAATGCTCCAGAAATCTCTCTGATAACTGGGGCATCAGGACTGTGAAGTCCTGAGCATTAAGGGACACAAGAGCCCTACAGTTAGGACAGAGACCAAAGCAGGATTGAGTGAAAAGAAGAGTTGACATAACTGGTAAAAATGATAAAAGGTATGAGTGGACTTCCAGATGAACACAGACTTGAATGGCTTAGCTGAGAGAAGAATGGATTACAAATTATTGCTGCGGAAGTCAATTGGATGCTGCCATTTGACTTTTCCTGTAATACCAACATAAGAGAACAGTTGACGACACTGAAGAGAGATTTAACTATTTAACTTTTTTTAGGTGAAACATAATTAAACTGTGGCATTCACTGTCACAAAGTAATGAGAAAAGCCTGGAGCATAGCAGGATTAAAAAGGGACAGGATCTTTATACAGGTAATGAGAACACATTCTGTTACCTCAGTTGGCAAACACAGTTTTCTTAATGAGAAGTATAAAGCACCTAGAAACCTCCAGACTGAGGAAATAGTGCTCCCCATCAGCAGGTTATTTTGAACCTCGGTGCCTTGTCTTGAGCCCAGAAGCAGGATGCTGGACTGGAGGGATAGCTGGTCTTGCCTGGAATGGCAATTCCTACATTTCAGTGTTTATATGTAAAAAGTAACAGCCCAGTTATAACCAAAACAAATTTAAGTGAGATAAGTTGATAAAGCAAATCTAATCATAAAGAAGAGAGAAAGTATTATGTGTATGCAGTAAATTCTTGTACAGAAAGAAAATAAATAAACCCAGTTAAAGTAAATACAGGCCAGTAAAACTGAATAATGTCCAAAGTGCTCAGATATAATTCTCACAAATGAAGGTGTCTTTCTGTTCCAGCAGCCTGTGCCTATGAACACTGAGTACAATATTTTCTCCGACAGCAACAAGCAATTGTCACAAGACCATGAGGCATTCTTCTTTTTTTTCTAAAATCTTTAAAGCAGCAGGTCTGGACTGGGTAAAAACATCTTAGCCACAGAAGACTGCTTCCCCAGCCAGTGCAGATTGCTGCAGAGCCTTTGACGTCAATGGAGCCATACTGATTTATACCAGCTGAGAATATTTCTGCTCAGTGAAAATCTTCAGTACGATGGTGTGTCCTCCAACTAATTTTATTAATTCTTATAATTATGTTTATTCTCAAGCCTGATACTACTGCTAGAATGTGAGAAGGAATCATTGATATTTAATTTTACAGCTCTCAAAACCCATTTGTTCACATTTTCTGAGATGTGAAATAGGTTTCACTCTGCTCCCTAAACAGTTCAAACAAATCTGGAAAAGAGCAGAACCATGTGCTGTTATCTATACTTGCTGGATTACCTTGTTTCTTCTTCTTCTTAACTTACAAATAAAAAATAGCTTTGTGTCCTCTCCTTACCCCCTGCTTTAAAGGCAAATTTGCAAGTCACTCATCCAGGATATAAGCTCAGTCCTTTGGGGATTCTAGTTATATTTTGTCATTATGAATATTTATTATTTGCTCTTTTAGAACTAATTAATAGCTTTAAATTAGCTTAAATTTGTGCATCATTTTTACTGTCTAGTTCTTCATCTTGAGATTGCAGACATCATAGCCACAGGAATCTTCAACAAGCTGCTGTTGTACATGTCTGAATAAAATGGCATAATCTAAACAATTAAATCTTGGAAAAGAACCTAGAACAAGGTGGTGAAATGATATAACTGTCTCTAAATAGTGGAAGGCAACCGTTTCAAGCTGAATTTATACTGAATTCCCTCATAGCTTCCTTCGGATCACTCTCCCACATAACACTGGATGTATAAAATAAAATGGCTTTGTATAAAGAATATTTGAAATACTGGTCTGTGTCTTCTGACAGCAGTCTCCAACTCCAGTTTCTCAGCTCTCAAACTGAGTAAGTGTAGCCTTAGCTGTGAACAAATTACACTGCAGATTTGTACATCCTGAGATAAATAGAAAGCAAGCAGTACCAAAATTAAAAGAAAGGTATTACATTAGTTTGAATTCACAGTGCAACACCACCAACAATTTAGTCCCATAAACCACATGTAAATAGAGCAATCAGTGAAGACCAAAACCAGGCAGTGAAAGATCTAAGCCAAGCCCAACAGCTTCCACAGTCAGAACAAGAAGCCTGAGGTTTACAAGGACCCTATGCCTGCTGTCTGCCTGAACAGATCACAGTGGGAGAGCAACTCTTCCTGACTGCGCTTGCTTGTCTTCAAAATTGATAAAGGTCAGATTGACTGATGCTCTTCCTGGAGTTTGAAAAATGCACAGAACACTCTTTTTAAGCTCCTTCCTCATAGAAGAGATTGGGAAAAACAAATGCTTGTTCCAAGAAGCACACCATAGCCTTCAGCCAGCTGCCAGCCACTCCAAGGTGACTCACTTCACATCACTAGAGCTGTTTCCTTTCACAGTGACACAGCNACTAGAGCTGTTTCCTTTCACAGTGACACAGCTCAAGGTTTCCATGTTGCTGATAATTCACAAGAACTAGACGCAGACACTCGTGACACACAAGGTGGCAAGCATGCCCCCTGTGAGGAGGCTCTGGAAATGAGGAGCTGCCTCATCCCATACACTCCTGCCTGTTAAGATTTTAATGCAATAATGCCATGTAAAAACTACAGAAACAGGGATAATATGTTGAAACATGCTTGTACCAGGTTCTGTGTGTTGGTCCTCTGAAGGCTGCATAATACAGCTAACTGGAAGGCTAAGACATTTGGTCCTTCAAGCCCAGGTCTGAGCTGGGAGTACTGATGGATGCTCTTGGCACCACTGAGCTGGTCAAGAGGCAGTATGGTATCCACTGGCACTGTGTGTTTCATGCAGACCATCAGAATGGAAGGAAAAGACACTCCTCTAAGTGTCTTGGTGTCCCTTGGACTCAGGAAAAAAGAGAGGCCAGGAGAGGATTTTGTCTTCTCTCCTTGCATGGAGCTGTTCAGGACAGCCAATACACTGGCAAAACCCCCAGAACCCTGTGCTCTTTTGGCAGGGGAAGGACATGGACAGGAATGAAGAGAAGGACATTCTTATGATCTCTGTAAGCTGCAAATACTCTTTTCTAATCTCAGTGAGAGATCTTTTTCCCTGTCTCAAAGGACCTTGGGTGAAGACTGCATTGGAAGGGTATGAGGAAGGCAAGGGAAGGAGAGAGGGAAGAAAGCCAGAAAGACAGGTCCTGTACTGAGGCTCTTTGCTCACTGCAAAGGCAGGGAAGGAGATGTGAGAGCAGAGGGGGGAGAGGGACTTCTGTGGGGCTTCCTGAAGTCACCTCAATGGAGCAGATGAGCAGGGACATCTATGCAAAATCAGGTCCCCAGCATCCAGTGCCTAACGTTGCTGCTTGATCTGTTGAGCATGTCTCTTTTATTTGGGCAATTAAGTGGAGAATAAAGTTGTTTTCTAAAAGATACCACACATTTTCAGGCAGGAGCAATTAGCCAAACTGTGTCAAAAGTTGGTCTAGATTCAGTTATAGATGATCAAGGACAATGTGCTACTTCTCAAGTTCAAAGGCTTTATATCTGCAGCTAGTATGCAGCTACAATGCAATACAAGTGTCGCCTTAGGGCTTTTGTGTTTCTTTAATGCATTAGCCACTAATAGGCTAAGTTTACCACTGGGATACAGAGTACTGGCCCAGCCATGCAGCCTGAATGTATTTATTTTCCAGTCTATGATTTTCAAGTACAGAGTATCACTTCTACAAGGGTTTAATGAGAGCCAAGAGGTGTACCTTATAAGCAACAAATTTCTGTTTCTAATGGAGCTCAGTTCAAATCAGAGAGTGATTTATTAGCCTTATCAGTTTTTACTTGTGTTTTTCAACAGAGATCAGAAATTTAGATTTAGGGCTAAAATTCACAGCATAGCATCAAGAGCCTTGTTTTCAAAGTAATGATTTTTTTAATCTTAAATTTATGAATGTTCCATCCTGCTTAAGGTCAATCATTCTGAAGAACAGTGAGTATCTGCCAGCTGTTCTGGACTGCTTCATTAAAATGAAAGCATTTAACTTGTAAAAAAAAAAATCATATTGAGAGAGTACATATTTAGTGAAAAAGGAGAAGGAAGCACATTTGTCTAAATAAGTAACTCTTGATGAGACGTTTATTACCATAATTATGGTCAGTAATACCAGCAATAACAAGAACAATGCTATTTGTCACCAGCCAGTGGAACAGGGTCTGCTCTTTGCAGGAGAAGACACAGACAAGTGTCCACCTGTTTGCAACCCAGGAGTTGGATGTAAAGTACAACTGATTCTAAGATCCATGAAGCTGCATGAGTAAGTCCAACATGCTGGGTCCCAATACAGTCAGCTGGCAACATCCAGAAAAGATTGTCTGTTCAGATTAAGAAAAATGGCCTAACATGATCTCTGGATCATTCATAAAT
>VZTN01035049.1:286-10810 GCA_013400515.1 Erpornis zantholeuca
GTTTCATAGGAAAGATAAGTACTAAACTTCATAGATATCATAAAGTCTCTTTTTGGTTTATTACTACAATTGGTTCTGGTTCTTGTGTTTACATTTTTTAGAAAGCAGGAAAATGTGAAGTCTTAAACCCATTGGAATCCTTGGGAAAGGAGAAGTTACTTTGCTCTCAGGAGGTTTCTGAGAGGCCAAGTTGTAAGTCCCCAAAAACATTTTCAAGATCAGAGGATGAAGTTCAGTTCTGTCTACCTGAAACTAACCAAGATGAAATCTCAACTAATGCAGGGTACGGGCTTAGCTACTCTTGATTCTTTACTGTAACAATTAAAGTATTTTACGAGGAAATCATTGTGCCAATGGATTGCCATCTGGCAAATACAGTCTAGTGAAAATACCGCACAAAATTTCCATTCTCATAGTTTCAATGCTTAGTGATACTGAAATTTCAGTAGCTTCTATGCTAAGAATGAAATTAATGAGCATTCATTTTACAACTGTTTCATAATCTGAAAGACTGGATTCATTTCATGTAAGCAGGGAATTACTAGTTTGCTTATCAGAAACAATGCAAAAATTGCTTTGGTTTTATAGCAGTAAGTAGTGAATAAGTTCATACCTTCAGTGAGGTAGTTAATTCTATTGTGGCAGTATTCAGAAGATGTTGGTTTGAAATTTTTGCTGTTTGTAACTTAAACTCAGCAGAACTTTTTGTTTACAAGAATTCTCTTAAAAACTCAAATGGTTTTTACATGTAATACTAATGGACCTGTGTTTGTTTTTGAAATACACATTTGTATTAAGTTTTGGGTTATTTTTTCTGCCTTGACTTTGTGTTGGTAGCAAAAACAGCACTCAGGAAGAAAGTCAGCAAGCACCTCTTCCACCTATCCAGCTGGCACGGAACAAGAGGTACAAACCAAACTTGGTAAGAGCTGCTGGAAAGAAGGAGTTACAAATATCAAAAGATGAGAGGAAGAAAAAGCCTGAAGGAGAGCAAAAAGATGAGTTTAACAACACTGTCATGGTAAGCCTTAATAAGAGTAAGGCTTTGCCTTCAAAGTTGGTTCAAAGTGCATGTTCAGTTTTATGATGTTAAATGAAAATATTGAAGTTGCATTGCTCGAAGCTGAGACAATATATTAGATGAAAAAAAAAATTCCCAAACACTGGTAAGCTGAGGTATTGTAGGTATGAAATCAGTGAGGTCTGCAACTTGAAGTATTAATTTTTTTTTTTACAAAGGATCTGATTTTGATTGGATTGCATGATAGGAAAAAATTATGCACATTTAATATAAACTCTAGAATACAAATGCATAAAAATTAGCTTTTTTTGCTCATTTCATCTTTCCTGTTCAGATGAATCAACTCTGCGTGGACCAATATTGTATAATGTCTCAAGTGAAGGCAGAGGACAGCCATTTTTGTGGAAAAAAAAGGGGTTTTTAATTTGATACACTTTAACTGGCTTCATCACTACAGTACCTGATACTTAATACAAGTAACTGACACTGTGTGTCCCCACAGACACGTTACTAGGGACTGTAAGAGGAGTGAAAATTCTTGAAAACATTTACACTGTGCTGTGTTCTCTGTAACCAATTTGTGGGGATATCTGCATCAACCTGCCGTAGATTTGGAGTACAGCTAAACTTTGCAAGAGTGACTTGTGTTGGAGTGGTTATAGCTGGTTTTGTTCTTTAGCCTGTGTAAAGTACTTACGTCCTGCATTCATCTCTCATCTCCCTTTGTGCCACAGGCAGCTTAGCCCTAGCTGAGATAGTTCCTTGTGGTTCCGCTTGGGCTGCTCTAGACCTATGGCCTGTGAACCATATGCATGCATCTGCTCTGTACTGGGCAAATCTGTGGAACCAGAGCAGGTCTGATGCTCCTCTTTACTAATAAAGCTGTCACAGGCCTGAAATGGTGAATGATATGTTTGAGTGGCTTTTTTGTGGAACCAATGTGGCAAATACAGACATAAGGCTTATTAGGCTTTCTAGATCTTGAGGTTATGTTATTGTGACTTGGGTGTGTCTGTGCTGCCCTCTGCAGTGTCCAGTTTTCAAAGGTTTTCCATTTGTTGAAGTATTTTGTTTCCACAAAATACTTGCTTGATGCTTAATGTATTAGGGAGTTGGTTGAATGTTAAATAGTGTTTAACATAAATAAATAGTGTTTAACCAGTGTTTCCCAATGCTGGGTGCATGTAGTATTTAAGAGCTTAACTCTGAGTATCCCAGGACTATGAAGACTTCTGTTCCTTTTTGCTTATAAATTGACCTATGATAGCATGATTCTTACCTTTATTCCAACTGGGAAAACAGCATAGTTTCTGTTTTTGTGTATAAAATATATGTCTGTTTTAGAAGTCTGTTTTTTACATACTTCTTCATGCTTCTTTTACTGTAAATTAAAGGGCGAAAATGAAGCTGTATTGTCTCAAGCAGATGTGTTGAGCAAAGAGGAACAGGAACAGCAAGAGGTGCCTCAGATGCCCTCTATTTCTGAAAACTTACTGTCTGAACACAGCAGGTGAGGTTTGAGTTTAGCAAAATTGCATTTGAAAAGCTTTTGTCTGTGCATAATGAGACACTTTTGCAAATGTCAATTCCTCTGCTCCTCGTCTTTCGTCTTTTTACAGTATTTCATTACCAGTGCCTCCAAACAGCTTCTTCCAGTGCTTCAGAGCACATTTTTAGCTGCATTTTTTGCCATTGTTTATCTGGTACATACATGATCTATATGAGCTCACAGCTCTTCCTGACCAAGGTTTTTTATTATTGTATTTTTATTTGCTTACATAGCAATCACACATGTAACATATAAATTTTGCAAAATGTAAGACTTGACTTTCTCTGATCTCCCTATGTGCTCTTCTATTTTACTACTACTCTTCTTATAATAAGATCTTAAGTGTATGTTAGACTGCCAATGCTTTGATGTTGATATGGTTAGCAACTCATTTTTATGTTAAAAATGTCCTGATAAACACATTTGTTATTCCTGCTCCAAAGTTAACCATAAATGAGAAATATATTTAAAAATATAATTTTATTGATCTTAAACATAGCAGTCTATTAGTTGTATGTATAAGTGTTGATTCAAAACTTTAATGCAGAAGTGCTTATTTTCCCTCCCAGCCAAAGTCAGGTGTGTTTTTATCTGTTTTTGGTTTTGTTTGTTTGCTTTAAATTCACCAGTGCTGAAAAATTGACCTCCCAAGAAGGTAAGCCGAGTGCTCTGAAATCAGAACGATTCGTAAAGATTGAGTCTCCAAGAGCTAGACCAAACTTAGAAAGAACATACAGCGAAAAGGAATATCCAGTAGTACAAAAACTTGCTGCCTCAGAGGAAGAAATGGATCAAGGAGAGAATCTGCCTGTGGCAGAAGAATCTGAAAACCCTCTTTCCTCAAAAGTGAGAATTCTGTTCATATATTTCTGACTATACTTTCTGATACATGGTTCACACTGGCTGTTTTTAAGACATCTAAGTAAGGTGTTGTAAATGCATTAATTAATTCCAGCCAAGTAAGAATCCTTGTTCAGTATTTGCATGCTGTTATAGGGTTTTCCAAAATTCTTCTAGTGGCACATTGATAAAACATCTAAAGGCTTCACTTCAACTTTGACGTTCCAGCCATGTTCACGATACTTGAATAGTTAGTTACCTGCGTGCTGTATTTCTGTTGCTGGGTTTCTTCCTTGGTGGCTGCTCCTGAAGGACTATCTTGGTTATACTATCTATTTTTATTAGCTAAATGCTTTCATAGAGGAACAAGGAACAGTGATGGTACCATAAACTACTTGGAAGTTTTTAAATGAAGTTTTGTCTCAGATTAACAACTTGATCATAATCTGCAATACCTTTTTTTACAGGTGATATATTTTTGCTAATTCTGTTGTTGGTTTTTTTCTCAAATCAAAGGATGACATGGAGGTATTGTTGCTTGTGGGAAATATAGCCACGAATAACAATCTAGACATAAATTTGAGAAGCATGACATCAGAAACGCCAAAAAAATCACCAAATTACCACAGCTACGGAGAGCAAGAAGAATGTCTTTCTACAGATGCTATAGGAAGCATGCAGGATGCCACAGAAAGGTAAAGTTACCTGTTGACAAAGTAAAAAATCCCTTATTTTAGTTTCAGCTGGGGTAGAGTTTATTTCCTTCTTAGTAGCTGATACAGTGCTGCATTTTGGATTCAGTATGAGAATAGCATTGATAACACATTGACATTTTAGTTGTTGCTGAGCAGTGTTTACCCTGAGTTGAGGACTTTTCAGTGTCTCATGGCCTGCCAGTGAGCAGGTGTGCAAGCAGCTGGGAGGGAGCACAGCCAGGACAGCTGATCTGAACTGGCCAAAGGGATATTCCATTCCATGGAACATCACACTCAGTAATGGAGGGAGTTGTCCAGGGGCTGCTGAACACTGCTTGGGGACGGGCTGAGCATCAGTTAGCAAACAGTGAGCAGTTGTACATTACTTGTTTCCCTTGCATTTTATTCCCCTCTGTATGTCTGCTTCTTTTCATTATTTTATATTTTACTTTGTTTTGATTATTAAACTGTTCTTACATAAACCCACAAGGTTTACCTTTTCTTTCCAATTCTCCTCTTCCCTGAGGTTTGGTGACTGACTGACTCCATGGCACGCACTTATCAGCTGGGGTTAAGACAAAACAGTACTTGAAAAACTTTGTGCATTTGTCCAGTTGTTTTCATACAGCACTTGCTTTTGGAAGCACAGGCTCTGAGCTGTACTAGTTATTCTCTACTGTGTGCTGTGAAAGTCACTAGGTGGCATTCTTAAGTAATATAAGAGTTTTAGCAGGATTACAGGATTCTTTTCAAGGCTGTTTTCCTTTTTAGAAGGTACTTCATGGGTGAGAGTAGAATTAAGTAATCAGGGTTTAGCTCTCTGAATTTCTCCGTAATGAATTAATGGGGTATGGTGCACATGAATGAGCAGTGCCATTTGCATTCCCTTATAACTGAGAAGTGGCAAGTAGAGAGCAAGCTCATGTTATGTTTCTGTAAGATATATTCTGAGTCTCTTCAATTTTTCTTTCCAGTAGAACTTCCTGTAATGCTGCTTTTTATATATGTGCAGTATGAGGCAGGTAGTGCCATTTCCATGTGACAGCTCTGGCTTATGATAGTGATGCCTTTCTCTGGTCTTAAAACAAAAACACGTATTGTAAGGAAAAGGGGTTTTTACCTCGGTATTTATTTCAGGATCTTTGGGTGCACTTTGGTCCAGGTGGAATGCTGCATGCTGAAAAATGCATGCTGCATGCCCTGAAAAATGCTGTCACACTGAAATACACACAATTACAGGCCTTGCAAAATTAGGATATTTATCAAAGATTCTCCAATGAGAGGATTGAGTGAACTCCCCATTCTCAGCAACCTTCCCCCTGGATGGGCCTATCTCAGTTTACAAAAATATGTTTTGGAGAGGACCTTGGTGTCTGGGGCTTCCAGACTGTTTGGTCTCCTGGTTTAACAGTACAGTGGGTCTCAGCTCAGTTATCAGACTTGGAAAGTTACAAGTATGTAGGCTAAAAGCACTAAGAATACATAGAACTATATAAAAAAGTATGTAAGAGGAGTGTAAAAGAAAAAGCAAAAAATCATTCTGGCATCAATAGAACCTAACTTTTGCTCAGTCTTCAGTAATACAGAGTAGTCTCAAATCAATTTACTTTTTTGTTTTCTGAAATTATCTACTAGTTCACATCTGTCTCTGAAACTCTGATTAAAATCTCTTCCATAAATTACACTGGAGTCATATCCAAGAGTCTTGGTGCTAACAAGTCAAGGGCCTTACTTCACATTCTTCTTGTCTTCTCTGATGGTGGACTTTCACAGACTCATGGAATGGTTGAGGGTAGAAGGGTCCTCTAGAAGTCTTCTGGCCCAACTCCCAGTCAAGCCACCTGGAGCTGGTTGCCCAGTACTGTGTCCAGACAGCTTTTGAAACTTGCCAAGGATGGAGACTCCACAGTCTCTCTGGGCAGCCTGTGCCAGTGCTTGGTAAACCCTCACAGTGAAACAGGATTTCCTGGTATTCAGAAGGAACCTCCTGTCTTTGCCCATTGTTTGCCCATTGTCTCTTGTCCTGTCAGTGGGCACCCCTGGAAAGAACCTGGCTCTGTCCTGTTTGTCCCCTCCCCTTGAGATTTTGTGTAACTCTTGAAGAGATCTCCCTGAGCCTTCCCTCCAGGTTGAACAGTTCCTGGTCCTTCAGCCTGTTGTCATAGGAGAGATGCTTCCATCCCTTTACCATCTGTGGCCCTTTGAGGGGCTGTCTCCAGTGTGTCCAGGTATCTCCTACCTGAGAGGCAAGGATCACGTCCCTCGGCCTGCCAGCAACGCTGCTGCTGCTGCTGCAGCCCAGAACACCATTGGCTGTTTGCGCGGCCACAGCACCTTCCTGGTTCAACTTGGAGACCACCAGGACAGCCGGGTTCTTTTCCGCAAAGCTGCTTTCCATCGGAGTGGCTTGCAGCGTGTGCTGGTGCCTTGGGTTGTTCCTCCCTCGACACAGGACTTTTCATCTCCCCTTGCTGAACTTCCTGAGGCTCCTGTCAGCTGTCAGCCCATTTCACCATCCTCTCCAGCTCCCTCTGGAGGCCAGTACGACCTTTCAGTGTCTGTCTTTGGGAAGCAATTCCTTCCAGATCTACCTCATGTGAAATCTTGCTGAGATTACAGCCTGCCCCATCATCCAGATTGTTTGTGGAGATACTGGACAGGATTTGACACAGTATTGACCCACAAGGTGCACTACTGGTTACTGGTCTCCAACTGGACTTTGTGTCACTGATCACAAACCTCAGAACCTGACTACTCAATTTTTAGTGCTCTTTCAGTCTGTACTTCATCAGCTCCCTTACCAGCATGTTAGGAGAGACAGTGTTCGATAGTGTTACAAGCCTTACTGGAGTCAATGCAGACACTATTTACTGCTCTCCCTTCATTTATTGAGCCAGTCATTTCATTGAAAGGGGTTATCAAGTTGATCAAGCATAACTTCCCCATTACAAATCCATGCTGACTACTCCAATTTAGGTTGTTTTTTATGTGTCTGGAAGTAATTTCCGCATTTATTTTTTTTCCCATCACTTTTCCAGGGACTGAGATTAGGTTGACTAAACTGTAATCTTCTGGTTTACTCTTAGTCTCTTTTTCTCAAGTTGTGAGTTTAGAAGGCTAAGATTTCTGTCTTCCTGATCTGAATGTGTTTGAACAGGTGTAAGGATTATATCCTTCTTGAAAGCAACAGAACCTTGAGCACTGGAATTAGTGAATGTAATGTTCCTATGGCTGCTTAATTTTGGAGTACTGTGTTGGTATAGTTGACACTTTCTACTCTCTCTGACTTTTGTTTTCCTTCCAAAAATTTTTCCCAAAAGTAATCAGGAAGGTGCACTGCTATAGATGACTTACCTCCTTTTTGCAGTGTTTTTTTCTTCCTTTATGTTTTTTTCCATGTAAGCAACTAAGCAAGTAAAATTACAAAACATGAGTTCATTTCTAGCTGGAAGTATTAAATATCTGATAGTAAGCCAAGCTTATAGAGTGTACTTTGTAGTTCTTCAGAAGTAAATGTTGAAACATGTTTTTATAGGTCCAATGAGAAATTAAGTTCTGGAGAAGAAAGTGAACAGAGAACAAGGGAACCCCATTGGAACCCAAGGCCAGACCTAAAGAGACTTACTAGGAAAGGAGATTATCATGGAGAAGGTGAAAACAGAGAAGAGAGCAGCAACACTGAGAACAGAAATGAAGAAGAGTGTTCAGTGTTATTAAAAACAGGTGTATCAGTGGTAAGTGCTGATCATGTATTTTGAGCCAGTTATACCTCAGTCCTTTTGCCCAAGTTCTTAGAACCATAGCTGGCACAGAAGTCCATTATATGGCTGGAAAAGGTTAATGTGACTATTTGCTTTTTAAAAAATTCACTACTGGAAGTTATGCTGAATAAATGGACTTAGAATCTAAAAACTGTGGAAATATTTAATATATACTGTTAATCTTAAGTTCTATGGTTTATATGGTCAGAAAATGGCATTATAATAAATACATGCTGACACTATTAAAAAATAATTTACTATTTGTTATTCACTGAACAGTGGAAAATAAGACAGTTAACTAACTTCAGATACTACCGAAAATCTGTATTAGTATACTTTAAAATTAAAATGAGTATGAACAAAGCTCAGACCTTAAATTTGCTCATCAGGCCTAACTTAGCCCAGACTAGTTCCATCTCTGTGTAATGTTGTGATAACACAAGTTTATCTTGTGTTCCCTATTTTCTAAATGGATGAAAATCTTCTAGTTAACTTATTATTTTTGCCAAGTATCCATAATTGATGAACTGTGGTTGCTGATATTTGTCTGTGTTTATGTTGAACAATATTTAAATACTTTTATATAAAGTATGATAGTTTTTTCTTCCTAGTTTGTTCCCAAGGCAGAAAAAAAAATTCCTTCCTGCAAATTTTTCTTTAAATTAATAGGTAATTTTAGAAAATTATTCATCTTTCCAGCAGCTAAAGAGTTGGTGCTCTTGATAAATTGAGCATGGTCTTGGTCTATTAAATACCAGCATCACTGGGAATTAAGGCATCATAGATAATGCTAGTTAATGACACCTCTGCTATAGAGCCAAAAATTAAAGACAATGAGGAAAAATGTCCTGAGTTATCAGAAATGACAGCTGGGCACATTCTCAAGATCCTCAAACTAAGTTCTTTAAGTCACCAAAGCCAGTTAGAAATGTTTGGTGCTTAATATGGTCGTAATTATCTCCTCTGTTCAGCAACATGCCAGTAATATAGTGGAAGCTGGATCCTTCTCAGAAGCTACAAGGAAACATAATTTTGCAGAGAATGAAGAAACATCTTGTAAGAGAATCAGGCAGGACATTACACTCCAGTCTCCAGGGGTATTGTCAGAGAGTGGGAATCAAGTAGAACAAGATGATGATTCTCAGCTTTCTGCCTCTCAGGAAAAACATTCAGGCAACCTCACAAGGTAAAACAAGTGTTTTGGTTTGTAAACTCAACTGACTGATAATTATTGGCCATAGTCCTGCTATGTGTAACATGAGTGCATGCAGCATGTCAGTTCTTGTGTCTTCCATCTGAACTTAGCAGATGTGTACAGATATCCCTATTTTTCTTACTCTGCCTGTTTTCTAATGAAATGAACACAGCCAGCACTCTCACCACTCCATCCCATAGTTTCAACAGAAATTCCTGATTTTATAGGGGAGTACTTGAGAGTACCCATATTTGGGGGCAAAGAGATTGTGGGATTAACCTAAAGACAAACTTTGTGCTAGAAGTGTCCTCTGCTGCCATTTGCTTCCACTCCCCACCAGTTTACCAAGGAGGATGTTTTGAGGGGGGGAGTTTTTAATTACTTTTGATACTCAAAGTGGTTGTGCCCATGCTTATGTGACTTCCACATCCCTCAAAATTAAAATTATTTCATACTTTTCTAATCAAAGAATTCTGTATCTTCCAAGTTTAATTGTAAAGATTTCTAGCATTCTGAAACTGCTTAGTACACATTTACAGTCAGTACTTTATGTACACAGGAAGAAATTAAAATTCTGATAAAATGCTTATTTGTCACTATTAAGAGGTAAATAGTTTGCATTGTTGGTCACAATAACTTTTTTTTTTTTTTAATTGAGTTTGTTTTGATTTGTAGTATCCCTCTTTTTGGAATGTCTTGGACTTCATTGTTTTTGTTCTGTTCTTTAGAGGACAGTTCAGGAAGTCATCAAAACAGACAGTACTGCCAGAACATGTGTTGGAGCCAAAAGCTGCTACTTCTTCTGCCTCTGAATGTGAAGTTGATTGTAGTGAGAAGGGGAATCAAAGGCGAGATACTACACCGAGTGTTACCCGAGGCAAAAGTTTGAAAACTACCCAGAGAAGAAAATCTGGGAAGGAACTCAGAAGTTCAAAGATAACCTTTATCACCCTTCGGGCTTCTCAAGAGGAGGAGGATGGGGAAGTAGATGACTTTGAGCTTGATGATGAAGATGAATGCTTTGCACCAGAGGAAGTAAACAAGGCTCCAGTGTTTGTTCCTGTAGGTCTTCGATCTCCAAAACCAGTTCCTGTGCAGATACAGGAAACCGTGGAGGAGGTATTGTGTACCTGGGTTCTGCATATGTAATTTTGTTCTGATTGTTTTAAAATATTTTATTTTATTTGTATCTCTGAGTATTTGGGTTTTATCTGAGTTCAAGTTAAGAATGGTGTTGAGAGTAGCAGGGATGTTACTTGGCACATGCACTTGGTTTTGAAATTAATACTGCATCAGCCTAAAATCCACTTACGTAATTATGTTTACAAACTGCGTATAGGTCTTCAGGGTACTCACCAGTTTGTTTATTGGGATTGACTATAGGCCCAGACTCAATGCTTATTCATGTGTTTTGTGGCCCAAGATGGATCAAATGGAGCACTTCAATTTCATATTTGAATGTA